>BMAO01022207.1:0-193486 GCA_019973975.1 Trichonephila clavata | reverse complement strand
GGTTACCTGGTAGTTATAAACAATTACCTGACCATTTTCGTTAAGTACAAAACCAAACTAGATGCATTTATCTAGAAAATGTACTAAAATTTTCATTTTTTATTAAAATTTGAAAATTTTAGAGCTGATTGAGTAAACATTATAAGAAATGTTACATTTTTTATGAGACCATTATTTAAATAACAAGCCATAACTCAAAAAGTATTCATACAATAAGAAATATTTTAGTACATTCTCTAGAAAAACAAAAATATCAGGTTCAAAAAGTTTTATAGAAATACATTCGTAATATTTTGAGTTATCAGACTTGCCATGATAGATTTTAGCAATTTAATTGCCCACTTCTGGTAGATCAAAAACCCACTTCCGGTTTTTCTAAATTTATAAAATTGATTGTAACTTTGCCTCTAGGTAGTGTAGAAACAAAGCAAAGTATATTTCGTAAAATTAAAAGATAGCTCTATTCAATAAAATAAAAAACAAAATATCTGTCTTGACTGAATTTGGTCATTTTCAACGTGTTCGGATACCTTAAAAAAGAAGGGAAAAAAAGGAAAATAATTACTGTGTGAGAAGTTCACTTGCGATATTACTGTTACAAAGGTTATTTGTACGCTATAAGAAACTACCATTTGTTGTTTATTTTTAGATTCATTGATCTTAATGTTTGGATGTATTAAATTTGCATATATCGGGATATTAAAGTTGTATATATTATGAGCTCTGATATGTTAAAATTATTTATTCACAATAAGAAGTTTTAAATTTCTTATTGTTTAATTCATTTCATTTCATTTATGTTTTAAACAAAAATATATAACTCAGATTTTAAAATTTGTTTTCTACTTTATATCTGAGTCTAATGTTTATGGAGTATTGAACAAAACTATGCGAGTTTTTCCTGTAAAGGATCAAATTAAAGCACGGGTCATTGTGCAAAGCCATAAATATTTCACAATACTAAGAAAAATATAGAAAACACTTCGTGCTTTTCAAAACGATAGATTTTTAGAAACGTCCACAAAAAAAGGAAGTAAAAATAAGTAAATGATTTGAGTAAAAAAAAAACAAACGGAAAGGTGTAATTTGTTATTGAAAATGTATCATCTTATTCTCTCTTCTGAACCTGGCCACGATGACCCTATGCATCGCAGTCCAAAGGGTATGTTGAGGTGTCGGCGGACAAGATTTTCATGTTGGTACCACATGGTGTGGCCCAATGACGGATAAGCATGTGTTGTGTCAAGAAGTTCGGACTGGACTTGTTGTAAGAAGCTCATATATGTCCTTTATTTTTAAGGATTGGGCAGAAGATACGGTCCAATGAGGTATTCTCCAAGAATGATGGCCGAAAAACTGACTAAGAAACGCTGTCGAGCTGCACATGCTTGCATGCGATGAGGGTTCTACAGATGATTGAAGGCTCCCTCGCGTGTGAAGTATTCTTCATCCGTGAACAATACGGATGCCACAGGAACCATGTATTAAACGTAGTAAATGTTTTAAGTTCGAAGAATCTCTTCAAGAACTGCCTTTCAACAAAATGTTTTCTGTCCCATTGATATGTTGATGTTTCTGATCTTTTCCCCTGTTTCTTTGCACTATAGCTCGTATAATTACGCCATTGGCGACCCTGTATTCCTATCTGATTCCGAATTGTCTCTGTACCCCCTAAGCATCCTGCAAATTTGTCTGTCTTGTAGCGAATCCCCCTGTGTCAACTGATTTGATAGAAATGGTCTTTTGTACGTTTTATCAGCATTGGAAAGTCTGAAAAAGAATTGAAACAGAAACAATGACCTATATGGAGAATGGTCCCCACTAGCAATATGAATTCGTATTGAAAGTGATACAATCCCAATCTGCCCCACTAAATGTTGTCCTGGGTGGTTATGGAAAGAGAGTTGAATTGGATCTTCACTTTCTGAAAATTGGCGTCGCCAGGTGAATTCTTTGGGTCATATAAATTAATAAAGGGTCTTGAAAAGGCTGAGCTCCATCACAGTAGTCGAACAACCTGTGTCAAATATCTGACAACAGGAAGATTGACTGTCCACTGCCATACCCCAATCCCTTTTTTGGATCAGGCGTTGGTAATCTAAGGCACTCTGTACTATTCTAAACATTTGTCAATATTTGACTAGATAGAAGTTTGTTTATTAAAGTAACATTTTAAAAATTACGTAAAGTAAAATGTATGGAGTTTCGAAAAAATCTGAAAGAGATAAATCGACTGCTATTTTATAAATTGTTGAATGTTATTGCTGGATATTTAATTGTTCGATGAAAACTGCATGCTTGCGGCTTTCCACTTTTGGCTCTATAGATCTATGTGAACAAATATTTTCTCGTGTGAAAAGTATTTTGAGTTCATACAAAGTTATTTTGTGACTGAACATTCAGGATCATGTCAAATTAAAAGTCAAAAATTATACTCTTGATTTAGCAATATGAATTTCGACGATAAAAAGACAAGTTTTGCAATAAAATATTCCTTATTTTATTTAAGTACATTAATGTAATACTTATATTTAACGTGGTCTTGTCTTATAATAGTTTGAGTTATTTCTGAAGTATTTTGTTTAAAAGAAATTTCAATTCTCTTTTATGTTGCCATGGGGGTCATTCAAGAATTGATCAATCGCGGATATTTTTATTCATACAATATACGTATATCTTGTATGATTATACATTCATACAAGAATATAAGGAGAGTTCTATCAATTGAATTTCTGGTAACTCAAAAAATAATTATAATAATTTTGTGAAAAGGAAGATTCTAGAAGAGAACTTTAAAAAAGATTTTTTAAGAATTGCATTGATCATATAAATAACTTGATGACTATTCTGGCAATATTCCCTATAAGTATATTATTTTCATCTACAAAATTTAGAAACAAATAAAAAATTTTGGTGTATTTTCTGTTCATCATGATTCTAAGGAAAAATAATTTTTAGCCTGTATGTATAGTAAGAATTTTGCCTTGCTTAATGCAAACGTTTGTCTTCAACTGATTTGACTCTTTCAGGCAGACTTGTCTTTAACTGATTCAGAATTTATTTTTTACAAGTAAAATCATCTTAATTTATTTATAAATTGAAAATAAGCATTAATATTTCGACATATTTATAGGCTTTTTCTTCAATACATTGCTCGAGCTCTGTTTGTTGCAAAATATTTTCTGAAGCAGCCGCTCAATAAATACATGTCAGGATATGTATTTACTTCTGCAGACACTCCGAAGTGATTGCTATGCAAACCGGATCACGAGATATCATTCGGTCCAGTGCATTACAAAATATTTGGCATTCTTCCAACACGGTTGGCGTACCCCATGCCACACTTGGCATCCAACTTTGGCATTCGTTTCAACCGATTTCCTTCCTTTTCAGCATCCCAAGTCTTTGGCTCTGGTCTTGATCTATCTGTCAGAAAATGTTCCATCTAAAACCGAAGTCTTACTCCTCAAACCACTTTCAAGCTCCCACACATTTATTTACTCTTTCTAAAAAGTTCTTAATTTAAAGAATTTCTTAAGAAGAAAGAACATTAAGAGTAAAAACGGAATGAACAATTTTAACTTACATTTGAACTGTTCTTTATTTTTACGCTGGATGTAAGGGATCAATGCTCTGAAGGAAAGTCCCCATGAAATATCGCCTGTTTTTAAAGAAGGATATCTGCAGTCAAAATTCCAGACTTTTCGAGCGATTGGAATGGATTTTAAAAGGGTCCCACTCTACAAAGTAGAAAAGCGGACACATGGAATTGGAATCTATAAGCTTTCGGCTGGTAAAAATTTACTAAATAATTTATTTCATCATAAGAATTGCATAAATATGAATATTTGAAATTGGATCGAAAGGGGGATGCTCGTAGTATGATTTAGTCAGAAAAAAATGTTGATTCAATAAATAATATTTCATTCCATTGACATTTCATCTTTAAAACAGCACACAAAAAAAGGTTTTATTTTATTTTATCAAACCAATTTATATTTCGTCGGTAATAAATTATCTGCTGATTTGCATTAATGTACCACCCGTATGTAAGAGCAGAATCACACAACAAATGAACCCATCACTTTCTGGACGTAACTGAAGTCATGGAAATATTTTAAGGGATTTCAAATATTAAAACACAAACACTTTCATTGAAACAAGCTTTGAATGTGTCAGTTAGATAAAAAATGTTTTACTAAAAATGTATCCAGGCAAGCGAACTAACGTACGATAAGCGCGTGTTTCTTTTGGCTCATTTTTGATTGCTCAGCACTTATATATATATATATATATATATAATTTTATATAAAAAAAAAAATAAAAAAATAATTAATATATAAATTTTATATATATATATATATATATATATATATATATATTAGGAACAATTTATAATTTAGCTTATGAGCGGAATTTCATTAAAACCATCATTTTGTTCCAACTCATTAGAGAAGGATCCAAGACGGAACATTACAGGCACATGTTTAAAGTCATAAAAAAGGGCACACAAAATAAAAACACAGGAGTCTATCTAGAAAGTGAGATAATGTAGCTGCATGCACGTGTTTGGCGTGTTCAGAGAAGATGTTGCAAGAGAAAGAAATGTAATTTCTTGATTTAAAAAAAGAAACTTATATAATTTATTGTTTTGTGTTTCATAGTACTTATAACGTAGCTTTAATATTAATCATAATATTTTAAGACATGAAATAAAAGCATTAATAATGAAAATATTACGAGTAAGAGGAAAGGGGATTTTTTTCCGTCCGTATGGCCACAGGAGGAAAAATTCGATTCAAAATCTGTTAACTGAATTGGGATATGGTTCAGTATATGCCATGCTATCCAAATAGTATCTATAAATTATAATTATACGGATGCGTGTGATCATTTTTGCAACGGGACAGGGATAATGCTCCACGTATTGGAGTCACTGGAATGGGGAAAACTTGGAATGATGTTTTGGGGGAGGAGTGAAATTTGTATTTAACTGTCAATGGCTTATTCATAAGCAAATTTTCATCCAAGATGTTTGTCACATGTTCTGAATGTTGGTATTCAACAGATGGAGTAAAAGTAAAATGGCTGATGGGTATGCTGATGTGTGTGTTTCAGGACCGCCAGTTCGTGGAACTCGAGGTCCCCTACAACGGCCAGCCGAACCGCCCCTCCTCGACGCCCCCTCTCTCGCCCACCCCCACCCTCTCCTTCCACGACAAGAGGCTCTTCCGGTCATGCTGCGGACGGAGGAAGAAGTACCAGGTGAGTTCTTACTAACACCTTCTCTCTGCATCCTCTTGATTTGTTTATTATTTTTTTTTTGTACATTTACCTTCACGCTCCACCAGTTTCCCTGCCACATGCATGAATGGAATTAGTGATTGGGCATTGCAACGGCTGCTGAAACAATTCTTCTACAGTCCTGATTTATTTATTAGGCTAATTCCTAATTAAGCATTAGCAAGTAATGTACCTTATACCTTTGAAGACTGTAGATGATTCAGCATCGATGATTAGTCTCCACACATGCAGTATATAAATTTCAAGAAAATATCTTCTTAAACACGAAAACAATAAATTTAAAATATTGTGGGTCAAATACTGATTAATGGAAAAGTGGGAGGCGATGCTGCATAATTAATTTCCCTTCCCAAATAACTCACTTTGTATGGGTTAGCTTACGAGCGAAATGAATCATCAACCACCAAAATACATTCAATCATCTGCGAAACGATTTCAGCGGAATTTTTTATAGCAGACAAAGCAATCGCAACGTTTATACACAAAGCGGGAAAATTTTCGTTACCTGTATGTACGAGTAAGTAGTGCAGTTTCCTTATAAATTATTTAGTTAAAGGGAATACTATTTCACACCTTCGTTTAAAGTATCAAAATTTTAAGCTATATAAATATGGTTTTGTAAGCAAATTCATATTCTTTCAACTTTGTACACATCATTCTAACAATAGTGTTTGAATTATAAGTAGTCCTCATAAAATATTCTTGGATTTTTCAAATGCCGAAAGGAATACTTTAAATTTAGAGCTTCGCATATTAAAAAAAGTCTTAGGTAACCAAATAATCAGTAGAACATTTTTATAAGGAAAACAAGAAGCAAATTTTTAAAAAAATATTCTTCGCAAAGTATAAAACACCTAAAAAAATAAAATACACTTATTAAATTAATAATTTTGAAATCAGAATACAGACTTTAAAAAATTTACGTCTCAAATTTGAGTGAAACAAATCTGCACTAATATGATTTCGTATTGCCTTCAGATGTTCAAAAATCAATTATTCAAAAACATCTTTTAGCATTAATATAGAATGTTAAGAATGTTTTATAAGTAAAACCTCTTCGAAATCCGAAAATAACGCTCTCAGCAAAGTGTCAAAAAAAGATTTGTCCTTTAAAAATATTTTACAGATAAAGTATAAAAATAGATTTTTCGTTAGTTTTTGTTTATATTTCCGTTTTTAGTAATTCAGAGCAACCCGAGGGGTTTGGCGACGAAACTCGTAATTTTAATTCACTACCAAGGGATGAAGATGACTTGTGATTTGACATTTTTCTAAAATCTGTTCGGGTTTGGAATATACCATTAAGTTTTTTTTAGAGAATTCAGGAGATTTTTTATAGAATTCTGTTATCTCTCAATAAATGAAGTGAGGTTATACATCTTCCGATGCTTCTTTATAGTGTATACTTATTGAAGTGCAAAAATCATAAGAAAATACTGTTTTCAACAAATGTAGCATTATTGTACCTATGTCCCCTGGTCAACTTTAACATCAGATCAAGGCCCTCAAAATTCACCGCTGCAACGGGCTACATATACACCTGTCATTAGCCGTAGTTGTGAGCACCATACAGGTGATAGAGTAATTTGGCACACATCCACCCCAATTTTGAGCGAGATCCCCCTGAAGGTGAATAGGAGCCTCCCGCCTCTCTTTCCCTTCCACTAACATCCCGAAAGGACTTGCAGCTTGACATGAAGGCACCCTACATTCACAGACATCCGTGTCTTCTCTGGGATTCGAACCCAGGCCCAATGGCACAGCAGTCAGCGTCACTAACCACTCTACCGGATGGGCGGTTTATTATACCTAATGTTGTTATTATTGCAGTTTAAACTTTAGTTATAGAAATATCTTCCCCCAAATTATTAAAAACTATTTCGGTACAAAAATTCAAAAAACTAAGGAGAATCTTTCAGTTGTACCGTTTGGAATATATATATATATATATCATTGTTATTCCATAAAAACAATTGACATTGATGTAAAACGAAACAGTGATATTTAAGGATGGAATAACCGATATCACCTAGACCTTATGGAAAGTATTGTTTAAATGGAAGTATTTTTCTGTCATTTCTGTTTTGTGTGAATAAAGGGAGCTGAAAGTATGCTTCCACACATGACTGAGAAAAAAAAGTCTCTCATGTAACTGAAGCGCTGATAAGCAATGAATCTGCTTGAAAAAGGGCACTTTAATGATCGTTCACAGCAGATACCCGCTTATAGTTTTGAAACGAGTGACCTCAACTGAATGATGTCTATTTTTTACTCGGGTCACAGAGAAATAGCAAAAGATTTATGTCGCTTTACTTTTATTTTGAAGAATCTCATTAGAAAAGAACTAATTCGTGTGACCTTCGTATCATTTTTATTCCGTCCTTCATATTTTAGAAGCATATTTTAACATGGTATTTCCAGTAAGAAATAAATATTTTATGAAGATTTTCAAATGTATATTTTGTGAATCACCTTACATTATAGGAGCATTTACAAAACATTTTTGTAAAATTAAGAAATTCGGTGGATATGTTTATAGCAACTCAAGTACGCGCGTCCTCTCTTTATGAATTGACATAAAGTAAGACCAAGAACTTATTTAATTTAATTACTTATTTTTTTTTCCAAAAAATATGAGTAAAGTTTTTAATGTTTCCCATTTTTGAAATGCAATGAATGTTCTTCACATATTTCCGTTCTCCAGACGTTACTTCAGGCCCCGGTAGCCTGATAGGTAACAAATTCGTGGCTGGCATGTTAAGAGTTTGAACCTAGTACTGCTGAAGACCCAACGTGCAAGGGGCGCCTATGCACGTTAAATATTTTAAGATTCAAATGTCTTCTAGTTAGAGTGGCGTAGAAGTTAGAAGAGGGGGTGTTAGCTTGAGTGTCGTTCTCGTCTCGTGGTTCAAAATGGTGAGGTCCGCCGCCAATAGCCCTCTCTTTCGTGCAGCTTTATAGTGCGACGTAAATACGACTGTAACTTAGTCGAAAACGTCATTCTTAGCATCAAGGTATCAAAACATGAAAAGCATAAGCGTTTCTTTCTGTTTCGTAATCTGAAAGCCGGGCGAAGTATTTGGAAGTGACCCAAAAATCTTCTAGGGTACCGTTAAAAGCTTCAAAATCGTCGTTTAAATTGGACGATTTATTGTCTTTTAATTTCACTCGATTTGCTTGCATTGGTTTCTCAAAAGGACTCGGCATTCAGACTGTGCAAATTTTGAAAAAGAAATCTGGGCGTATTTCCTGAAACTCTGCAATTCGTTTTAGTGAATGAAAAATCAATTAAAATTTTTTTAGCATTTTTAATCACTATGCGTCATTGAGTGATCACGTCCGCAAACTGGATATTGTTTCAGTCGAGTCCTGATTCCATAAACGTTCAAACGTTCTGCCGCGTGTTCAAGTCCTGGAAGGGCAGCCTTGCAGAGAGGGTCAATGCACGTTAAATCTCTCATGGCTCCTTTCGTTAGAGTGGGGTTAGGAAAGGTATTCCACCTAAGCCTTCGTCACTTGATCTACGTTCAAAATTCACCACTATCCCTTTCCGCGCTTAATAGTGCGATATTAATAGAACTCCCACACTCTCATTCCCTCCATAAAGTCTCCACCCTCGGCACGCTAAATCTGTTAAGTCTCCTCTATGTTGGACAGAGGGTCATCCGTCGCGATTCAAAATCACAACGTTCGTTACCAATCGTGTTACCTCTGTTCGTAAACAATGTTCACGCCGTTCATTAACACTTCCCTTGGTGATTCAGATATTAAACCCAATGACAAGGTATCACGGAGTAGTCAAGGCCGCGGTCACTGGCATTGTTGCTGTCAGGACATGGATTTGAGTTCTGGCACCACGTAAGACTCGCCCTTTAGATGACTTCCTGTTAAGTCAGCGGAGGCCTCGTGTGATGGGATGTAGAAATTTAGAGTGGGATATCAGAGCTCTCAGGGGTAGTCCGCGTCAATTAACCGCGATTCACAATGACGAGATCCGTCTTCAGAAGCCTTAGTGTTGATTTGAAGTGCGACATCGATAAACAAAATAATCAATAAATCAACCTGATGTAGAGGTTCTGAGGGATGGAGCCTAGACTTTTTGGCCTTAAATCATAACTCAGAATATGGGAACTTTTACACTCTAAATTTGAGAGTGAGAGTTATATTAACGTCACACTATGTGGTAATACGAGGGCTACTATTGATGAACTACTAGTTATGGATTCGTAATTGAGAGCCTCAGTCAAGTGACGAGGACGACCACCTGAGCTGGAAGCCCTCTCCTAATTACCACACCACACCGCTCCAACGGGAGGACATTGAGCCTCGACAAATTTACCATGCATCGGCCCTCTCTTCACGGCGAGTTTTCAGCGGCAGCGGGCTCGTACTCAAAACATGTTGGCCGCGAGCTTGGGGACATGAATCAAATAAAAACCAACAAATCGAAACAGTTTTCAATCTGGACAATTAGTTTTTGGACATTATATTTAAGAATGCCTAATTTTAAGAAACTTCTATTCAAAAATCTCATGGTATTTTGTGGAGGACAGAAAAAAATAGGCGATAATTTAATTAGTTTGGAAAACCAGTTTCTCATTTGGAACTGAAAAAGAAAGTTTTATCCTGCCAAGAACTCATTGAGGGAACTCAATCAGGAAAGAGTCCTTTGATGGGAATCCGATCCATCCAAGCTCTTATTTTCCGGGGCAGCGATCGATTGGGTGCTCTTACGGTGGTGACAGTGGGGGCGCTTTTATCGCTAATGAAAGTGCTAGCCCAAGGATTCTTTCCCCCCTTCTACGCTTAAGAAGGTTACAATAAACATTGACCACACTGATTTATCCTCTCAGAAAATGTTTAAGGAATCTTCTGAGACATTGGAATATTTATTGAAGGATATTTTTTGTCATCTTTCTTTCAAGTTGGGAAATGTAGTTTGATAAGTCTGTTTTGTTACGTCTATTAACAGCGTGAAAATGAAGAAGCTTCTTAAAGAATGGGCTTAGGATATTTAAAGAAACAAAAAAGGATATAGAAAGAAACACAAAGAGAGAAGTCTCAATAAATTTATGCAATTCGTTTGATTATGTGGCATGTAAAAGAGCCTTTGTGTATCAATTTAGCTCCGGTACTCTCGGCAAAATTAAATCACAGCAACATTTAGCATCCGATGAGAGCTTTAATAAAATAAATTCAACCGTCAAAAATTTATTGACGGGAACCGCCACTAGATGGCATCACCAATGAAATGGCTCTCACACTTGGGAACTAGTCATGTCTGCAGAGGTTTAGCTGAAAATATGCAGCCCATTAGTCAAAGATTACTTTAGAGACAATTGGAATAAAGATTTTCATCCTAAATTATAAATATTTTCTCACAATGGTTCCAGCGAAAAGCAGCTGGAATTTGTCTATACTTGTTTTAACTACGTTATTGTTAATAAAGGTGGCACTTTTTTCCCTTCCCTTCTTGCTGTAATATTTCTTGCAATGGAAATATATGTGAAAATATACTCATTTTTTTAGTAATGAATCATCTCTAAATCATTTCAAAATCTTCTTTTAACTTGTAAGCCTCTCTCATGCGATAGCATGTTTCACATACTGCAATTCTGTGTAACACACAAAAGCATTTGGGTCCTTGAATCGTTGAGTTAGAAATTCGAAATGAAATTAAGAAGTTCACCCTTGCGCCCATTTTTCATCCCGTTTTGTCTCATGCCCCATTTTACTACCTTGACAGTTGGCTTTAGGCTCCGTCCGATTGATTAGTTTGAATTAATCACTCAGCAGAAGTAACACAAGGGTTGGCAGCCTCACTCTCCCACTACAGACCATGGGGGGGGGGCAAACAACGACTTCTGACTCCCTAACTTAATGCATATTGGATTGAGCCCTAAGACGATGTAAATTATTAATGGTGAAACAAAAGACCAAAATTTGCTTCACATTATTGTATTTAAGTGGGCCGGCCTTTTACTCACATGAGAACTTATCTACCCCTCCAACTTTTTTCCTGCAAAGTTTTCCGCCACGCCTGGAGTGGTTGTGCTGAAGAATGAAGACGCAACTACGTTCCAGTTCTTCTAACCATTCTGACGTTCCAAACAAAGGGACCTAAATATTGGATTCTATGTTGTGCGAACTCCTCATGATTTCCTCCACATATATATTAAAACAATTAGTTTGTACGCCATTAAAACAAAGATTTCTGACTTCCTTTTAGGGAGATTAAGCAAAACTTTTTGGTCCTCGAAATGAAGTAAATCAATTCCGTCGAAATGACTGCTCTAATTATTCCGATTAGAGAATGCCTTTTGTCTGGAGCGATAAATCTTAGTGCTGACATTGGGAGAGAAAATGAGTGGACATTTTTACTGGCTGCCATCCAAATCACCTCATTTTACATTTGACTCAGACTTAATAGTGTGGGCCGCCCCCGAGACATATAGATCCGATCAGGCGTTTGCTTCGAAGCATTTATCTGTCCACCACTTTTTAATTGGCTGGCTTACAGTGACAGAAATTTAGAAATCAAGCATGTTTAAAATGATCCATATTGCATTAATGAACAAACCAGAGTGAGTGAATATTAACGTCGCACTGTTCAGCTACAGGAGGGCTTTTATGAATAAACCAGAAAAGGACCACGTAAATGTATATTTTGAAAAGGGGTCCTTTCAACTCTTTTTTATGACAAATGTTTTAACATCCAAATGAGCAATCCCTGCACATATCCCTTTCATCTAATCATTTCAGAATATAATTTGATAGCTTGGCAAATTAGCACTCGGAAGATGATCCTTTTCATTTAGCTCAACAATAGGAGATAAACCGCTCAGTTTCGAAATTTATTTTAATAAAATAAACTGATCATGCTTATACGATTTCGTCGTCTCGAGTTAGTAATTGTCTGAAATCAGTTTTTAGTACAATTTTAAGCGATCAAAGAGAATTTTATAAAAATGTGCAATGATTTTTGGATGAGACTTTTGAAAGACCTCTCGACTATGCAGCTGTTTCCCGGCGTTATCGTCTGATGCAACAAATTGGATATTGGAATTTGTTGAAATTATTTCCAGCAGAAAATTCCAGAATTATTCAAGTTAAAGTGCTTATTTATAAGGCACGGATAATTCAGACCTTAGAAGTGCTTTCTGAAAATTTTCATTGGCATTGGAAATACATTAATAACATTGAAAAGCTTTTTCAATATCTGAGTTAATTTCATAGCGCTTTCCACAAATCATTACTAACACTTTTCAAACTACAATCACATGTGAGTGAATTTCAGCTTTGCGAATCCATTTGTCCTGACCCATGATTTCAGGTTTATAACCATCGTGATTTTTTCAGTCGTTGAAGTGTATCCTAAATCGCAATGCAACAGAAATTTTGACCATTAGATTGAGAATCGCTTCTTATAGACACCTGCTGAGTCCACAGTTCCAGTGCGCTGTAGATCCCACTATTCATTCATTGGTCATCCAAATTTGAATCATTTGCATATTCGGTACAAATGTCTTTGCATACGAAATTTCGCTATAATCGGCCAACTCCTACTTGGTGCGTCGTTTTTTGTTATAGAGTGTAGATTAAATTATTTTTCTGTAAGTGTAGTAAGTTATTATCAATAAATACAACACAAATATATTCCAAATTTTAGAAATTTTCTCAAAATTTCCCTTTTTAAATAATATATGGCGCTACTGTAGCTCATAGAGATAATTGTTTACCAAATGCCTGGTCACTGACCATTAGATTATTAGGCAGCAAGAGCTTTTTAATACTTCTTTACAAGTCCAAATTCCTAAGTGCAAAGTACTCATCTAAATAAACAGCGTCCATGACTTGTCCAGAATCAAACAAAACACATAAAGGTGAGACAGTCAGAATAAAATAAAATAAATAAACGCAAAAGCAGTCAGTATTCTAAACTCAGCCACAGCGGTAGCACGAGGAGAGTAAAACACGGACAATTTTTAATAACACATTCCAAGATTTATTTTTAGGAACACTGGTATCTGCACTCGAAAGCAATAAACTCTATAAGTTTCAAGTTTAGCAGAATGAAGAGGTGGAAGACTTTTCGAGAGCCTCTTTTTACCAAGAGGTCCACCATCTCTTTTCCCCAAAGATCACAATGGTACACTAGAAAGCCCTTTGTCTGAGCTCTAATTCCCCGCAGCTCTGAATTGCTTCTAGAAATAATACTTACAAAGTATTTATTGCAAGTATATTATTACAAGTATTATAGTTTAGAAAATTAAACATACATTCTTAATATATTATTACAGAAATTTTGGTTTTAATTAAAAATATTAGTTCGTAATTATTTAGTTAAATATATACACTGCTGTTTGTAAAAATTGTAACACCATGAAGGAATCATCAGAATTAAATGAACTTTGCAGCAAATATCAATTATAGGATGTTACGTAAAATTGTAAAGTTTCCGAGCCACCGCGCACGCATGGCGTGCGCACTGCCCTCTGAACTAATGCTGAAAGCGTATAAATAGAGGGTTGTAACGGGACGTTGAAAATAGTTAATGATCATTTGTTAGTGGTGAACGTTTAGTAAGATCTATAAGTATGCCTCCACGACGAAATAAGGAGAAATTCCAACAACTTAGGGAGTTTGAGCGGGGAAGGATTATCGGCCTTCGGGAAGGAGAAATTTCCTATCGCGCAATAGGAGCTAGTGTGCAGCGGAGCGGTTCCACAGTGATGCGAGATTCGAAGCAGTGTACCGACGAACGCCAAACAACTCGAAAAACTCGCATTGGACGACGGAAGGTGACGTCAGCGCGCGACGATCAACACCTGCTCCGCATAGCTGTGAATGACCGTATAGCTTCCTCCAGGAAATTGGCAGCGCATCGGTCTACTGCTACAGGTGTGCTAATGTCGGCTTAGTCAATTCGTCGACGTTTGCTGCACCGTGGATTGCGCTCAAGGATGATTTTATACAGGATCCTCCTCATGACAAATCTTTGACGGCTACGTCAGCAATGGGCTCATGAGCACAGAGCCTGGAAAGCAAATTGGCACCAATTTGTCTTTTCAGATGAATCACGTTTCAATTTGTGGGGCCATTATGTGTGGCCGCTTTTATGTAAGACTAGCTTTCATGGCCCGGCGTTGCAAGGGCTTTTTCAACTGTATAGATATTTTTTCCTTTAAAATTTCCCCTTCTCGTATCAGTTTAAGCACTCTTCCTGGTGTGTTTGTGACTTCCATATTCATATTTCATTAAAATACCCTTCTTCGAAACTTCTTCCCTCTCTTAGCTTCATCGGATGGGTCTGCTTCACGTCAGAATATCCCAGCGTTGCTCGGGCTCTTACCGAGTACATCACTTCACCCCCATGGAAAATTTCCCCTTTCCCTCTCGATGCCAGCACTTCTAGGAGAGTGATTTCTATATTTATGTCATTAAAATTCCTTTTTTTTTTCGAAATGTCTTCCTCTTTTCCTTGTTAAGAATATTTATTTTTTCTCGTTTAACCGGTGTTGTAGGGGCTTTTTCGAGAATATAAAACTCTTTTTCATTTCTTTTTTCCTCAAGCATAAGATCAAATTTCTATTTTCCATTAATAATTTACAAAATAATTCTTATTTTATCCAATAGAAAGCAGCCATTGCACAATTTTTAAAATAATTTAATAATGAATTATATAACACAATACTTTCTTTTAGTTTTTCAAAAAATATATTAATTTACATCCATATATAGCTGCATGGTCCAGAGTTGCTCGGAATTTTTCTTGTGTATAACTCTGTTCTTGTTATTCTGTTTCTCTCATACACAATTAATATGTTTGCCTACGTACTCTCCGAAAGTTGTCTTTCCGCGCATGCAACATAAGCCCTCAAATTCTAGAATTCTTTGGTAGGCTTACAACCATTAATTATTATTCGCAGGGGTCGATTTTGAGAGTTATTTTAGTTATATTTTTACGGATCTCCGAAACGAAAAACTACTTTTTTTTAAAAAAACATTTTTATTTATAAAAAATCTCAAAAGTTAGAAATTTTAAAAATTTCCTGAATTTTTAAAGATTATTACAATATTCCGTATCAGTTTCAGTTTCAAATGGAACCTTAGGAAAGGGTAAAAAATTTTCCAATATACTTAAAAAACAGTTTTATCCCTATTCGAAATTTAAATTTAAAAAAAAACACAGATATTTGCTTTTTAGAAATTATGTTTTTAATAAGAAACATTTCAAAAAAATCACATATCAAAAGCAGTTATTTTTTAATCAAAGTGAAGGAATCACTCAATAAAATTCCAGTAAGTCTGAAAACTATATTTTGACGACAACATATGTAATTGTAAGACTTTGATTTCAAGGATATATTTCGCGTTAATCACATGTTAAAACCTTTTTTTTTTTTAATCTGTGAATGAATTAAATCAAAAAAGCTACGACATAAAATTTCAGTTCACCTGAAATCAATTTCAGCGCCATATTACGTCATTGTGTCATATGTTATGGCTGCATGGCCCGACCCTGCACGGGCTTTTTCGAGTTTATAATTTGCCAATGGAAATTTCCTCTTCCCATCTCGATGTCATTACTCCCTCGGTTGTGTGTTATTTCTATATTTTGTCATTAAAATTCCCTTTTTTTCGCAAATTTTTCAATATCTTTGTCCCGTTGGACGGGTCTGTTTTCCTCCATTTAACCCGGCGTAGCATAGGATTTTTCCAGGAGTATAACTTTATCCCAATGGAAATTTCTTTTTTCCTTCTCGTTGCCAGAACTTCTGGGTGAGGCTGTAAGCGTGATGTGAGGGATTTCTATACTTATGTCATAAAAATTATCTCCTTTCCGAAATGTCTTCAATTTATATTCCTTTACAGACAGATTTATTTTCCCTCAGCTTAGCCCAGAAGTTTACACAGGCTTTTTCGTGTATATAAAACTCTTTAGTTTTTTTTCCCCTCAGTGATAAGATCTTTCTTTATAATTCTATTTTTAATTTTTAATTTACAAAACTAATCTTGTTTTATCCACAAGAAAACAGACAATGTACGATATTATTATTAAATAATTAGTTTTCTAATAAATAATGCAAATCAATACCAATTTAGTTTTTTAAAAAAAATTATAAATTTATATCCTTTTTATTAAATAATGAATGAAAAATGACTGTTTTTTTCTGGATGTTTGGTTATTTGATTAAAAATATGTAACTATAAAATAGAAGTATGTGAGAATAAACCTTGACACATACATTTGCTTCAATTCACTGCATAAAAAACATTCAAAATGAAAATAATACTATCAAATAAAAACATTTTAGTATTTTCTTATATTTTTAATGTTTTTCACACTAAATAGTTTTTTTAAACAAAGAAAACTTTGTGTTGTGGTGTATCAGAAATTAGTCTTTCTGAACATGCTCCATAAGCCTCACACACACATACACAAACTGGTGAATTCTGTCGTAGGTTACTGGCATTTGGTGACTTTAGCAATTTTTTTCATTGCACTTTTATGACTCCTTGAAACGGAAAAGTGACTTTTTAAAAATATTTTATGTGCAGAAAATAAAAAAAATTTCAAAATTACAAAATTCCATAAACTTTTAAAGAAGCTATACAATATTCCTTTTAAGTCTAACTTTGCAGCTTCGAGAAATGTTTATACAATTTACCAATCTACTTTAAAAATAGTCATAACTTCCTTTTTTTTAAAATTTAAATCCAAGAAATGCAGAGAAATTCGTAAAAAATGTAAGACATCTTAGAAAATTTGGGATTTTAATAATATATTTCAAATTAGTCTCACGTTAAAAGCATTTATTAAAAGCTTTTATTTAACTTACAATGTATGTATGTATGTATGTATGTATGTATGTATGTATGTAATTTGTTCGGGTGGAATCTTGCAACTCAATTTTGAAGCTGATATCTTCCTCCCATTGAGCTGAAATTTTGTATACACGTTTAGTTTGGATGACAATGCATGTTTTGACCATTTATATTCCGATATTGCAATTAATTAAAAAGATATTAATTAAAAACGTTTAACTAGTTTTGGGCGCCAACTTGGATATATCTGCATTGTTGTAATAATTTTATTGTTACAACAATGACAAAAGTTGGCGTCGAAAATCGGTTTTCAGCCAAACTGGAATTTCATAACGTTGCGCTATTGACAGTATTAATTAGCTTTGTCTAAAAAATAATTACATTTCTACAACGTAAAAACAATCTAATTTCTACAACGTATGCAATTTTTTTACAAATTTCTATCTATTTCCTTGGATTTAAATTCAAAACAAAAAAGTAGAGCTAATTTTCAAGTAGATTGGTACATTGTATACCTTTCTCAACGCTGCCAAGTTAAACTGAGATGGAGTATTGAAGAAATTCTTTAAATAATTTATCTAACTTTAATCTATGAAACTCAGACAAAAAATAATTACAGAATCGGAAAAATCATTTTTTTAATGTATCTTACCCATCAAAAAGGAATCCACTAGGAAAACAATAAGAGAAAAATATTATCTAGAAATGCAATATATTTTCGATTAAAAAAATTTTTACAATAAAATGAAGTAATTTTTTAAAGAAATTTTCTAATTTTAAGCCTACGAGTAATTTAAATATACCTCATTTTATCACCAGTAATCTAAACACACACTTACGACATGTGTCCTTAAATTTAATTACAAATAGAATCTATTAATTTTATTTGAATTTAATTATTGATTTTTTCAAAATCAAGTTTCTAAATATGATCTGAGCAATTAAAAAAAAAATAGATTCTTACGTAAAAGATATTCAATGTCCAGCAAAAAATTATCATTATTTGATAAAACTTTCTTTTTTGATTACAAAATGCGTTTTTAGTCTTAAGCATTTTATTGATTAATACAAATATTTAAATGCCTTTTGAAGTTTTTAATAAACAATTAAAATTTGCTTCTAATATGTTAGAGAAATACATCCCTCATCTTCAAAATATTTCAAATAAATAATATATTCTTTAAGTTTTTCAAAAATAGTCAAAATTTTTATTAAACATTTAATAACTTTGACATTTATGAAGATAATCTCACTAAACCTTTTTTTTTTCGTGTGTAGAACAATGTTAGCCAAAATCTGCATGAAGATTGAAAAAATTGCTTAAAAATTACGGATTTAAAAAAATTGTGTTTTTAGTCTAATACCATTTTGCGAGAATTCATTCAGCTAAACCAGGGATGGCGAACCAGTGTTCAATGAGTTGAACAGGTTGAGAAACCTGTCCAGCGATAACTAAAAAGTAAAAAATAAATTAAATGTAAAAAAAACTTTTTTAAGAACAAGCTTTTATTTAAACGCGCTAAAAAGAATAAAATAAACTTTTCCTTTAAAACTTTTTTTACTATCAACTTATAACGTCATTACACAATTTATATGATATAAAAGCTTGTCGCAATATTTAAGTACTCATATTTACTTAGTTTGAATTTTTAAAAACCAAAATCAATCAGGTTAAGTTATTTATTTTACTTGTTTATCTACACAGGTAAATCTCGCGACAAGCTTTTATATCATATAAATTGTGTAATGACGTTATAAGTTGATAGTAAAAAAAGTTTTAAAGGAAAAGTTTATTTTATTCTTTTTAGCGCGTTTAAATAAAAGCTTGTTCTTAAAAAAGTTTTTTTTTACATTTAATTTTTTTTTAAACAGAGTAATTTAATACAGTCAATAGAGCAACGTCATGAAATTCCAAGTTTGGTTGAAAACCAATTTTCGACGCCTGCTTTTGTCACTGTTGTAACAATAACATTGCTGCAACAATGGAGACGAATCAAAATTTGCACGAAAAAAACAGATTTTTTCGGATGTTTTTAATTAATATATTTTCAACTAATTACAATATCGGAATATAAGTGGGCAATACGGCTTGCCCGGATCATTCCCGATCTTTTGGTACCTTCCGCGAGTTTCTGTGTGGTGCGGTTCGTGAGGAGATAGACGCACATAGATAGATAGATACATACATACATAGATAGGTACATACATTTGTTGACCTTCGGATTTTAATAGTGTAAACTAGCTGCATGGCCCGGCGTTGCACGGGCTTTTTAAATGTGTATATATTTTTGCCTTTAAAATTTCCCCTTCTCGTCTCGGTGCAAGCACTCTTCCTGGTGTGTTTTCGACTTCCATTTTAATATATCATTAAAATACCCTATTGCGAAATTTCTTCCACCTCTTTGCTCCATCGAACGGGTCTGTTTTTTGTCTGATTAGCCCGGCGTTGCACGGGCTATTGCCGAGTACATCCCTTTATTCCCATGTAAATTTCTTCTTTCCCTCCCAACACCAGCAGTTCTAGGAGAGTGATTTCTATATAGATGTCATTAAAATTCTCTTTTTATCCGAAATAAATTCTATTACTAATTAGGAATATTTCTTTTCCCTCATTTAACCCGGTGTTGTACGGGCTTTTTGGAGTATAAAACTCTTTCTCCCTCTTTTTTTCTCTCAAAGATAAGATCATATTTCTATTTTCGATTAATAATTTACAAAATTTATCTTATTTTATAAAATAGAAAGCAAGCCATTGTACGATTCTTAAAATAATTTAGTAATGAATTATAAAAAACAATACTGTGTTTTAGTTTTTTTAAAAAAATATATTAGTTTACATCCATATATAGCTGCATGGTCTGGCATTGCACGGGATTTTTTTTTTTTTTTGTGTATAACTGTTCTTGTTATTCTGCTTCTCTCATACACAATTAATATGTTTGCCTACGTACTCTCCGAAAGTTGTCTTTCCGCGCATGCAACATAAGCCCTCAAATTCTTCAATTCTGTGGTAGGCTTACAGCCATTAATTATAATTGGCAGGGTTCGATTTTGAGAGTTATTTTAGTTATAATTTTACAGCTCCAAGAAACGAAAAACTACTTTTTTTAATAAACAGTTTTATGTATAAAAAATGTCAAAAGATAGAAATTTACAAAATTTCGTGAATTTTTAAAGATTATTACAATAATTCGTTTCAATTTAAATTAGAACCTTTGGAAAAGGTAAAAAATTTATCAATATGCTTAAAAACAATTTTATCTCTTTTTGGAATTTAAATTAAAAAAAAAAACATAGATATTTGCGTTTTAGAAATTGTGTTTTTAATAAAAAAACATCTCAAATAAATCACATATCAAAAGCAGTTATTTTTCAATCAAATTGAAGGAATCAGTTAATAAAATTCCAGTAAGGCCGAAAACTGGATTTTGACAAGATATGTAAATGCAAAAATAAGATTTCAAGGATATATTTCACGTTAATCACATTTTAAAAGCCTTTTTTTTTTTAAATCTGTGAATGAATTAAATCAAAAAAGCTACGTCATAAAATTTCAGTTTGCCTTAAATCAATTTCAGCGCTATATTATGCCATTGTGTCATATGTTATGGCTGCATGGCCCGACCCTGAACGGGCTTTTTCGAGTGTATAATTTTTTCCCATAGAAATTTCCTCTTCCCATCTCGATGTCATTACTTCCTCGGTTGTGTGTGATTTCTATATTTGTCCTTAAAATTCACTTTTTCGCAATTTCTTCCATATCCTTGTCCCGTGGGATGGATCTGTTTTCCCTCCATTTAGCCCGGCGTTGCATGGGATTTTTCCAGGAGTATTACTTTATCCCAATGGAAGTTTATTTTTCCTTCTCGATGCCAGCACTTCTGGGTAAGGGTGTATGCGTGATAAGAACGATTTCTATACTTAAGTCATTAAAATTATCTTCTTTCCGAAATGTCTTCAATTTGTTTTCCTTTACAGACAGATTTCTTTTTCCTCAGCTTAGCCCGGCGTTTAAACAGGCTTTTTTGCGTATAAAACTCTTTTTCAGTCTTTTTCTCTCAGTCATAAGATCTTTCTTTAGATTTCAATTTTCGATTTTTAATTTACAAAACTAATCTAGTTTTATCTACAAGAAAACAGATAATGTACGATATTATTATTAAATAATTAATTTTGTAATAAATAATACAAATCAATACCAATTTAGTTTTTTTTTAAAGAAATATAAATTTATATCCGTTTTTATTAAATAATAAATGAAAAATGACTGCTTTTTTCTGGATTTTTGGTTATTTGATTAAAAATATGTAATTATAAAAAAGAAGTATGTGAGAGTAGACCTAGACATATATATATATATATATATACATTTGCTTGAATTCACTGCATAAAAAACATTCAAAATGAAAATAATACTATAAAAAAAGCATTTTAGCATTTTCTTATATTTTTAATGTTTTTCACATAAATTTTTTTTTAAATAAATAAAACTATCTGTGTGTGTGTTGTGGTGTATTAGAAAGTAGTCTTTCTGAACAGGCTCCATAAGCCTCACACACACACAAACTGATCAATTCTGGGGTAGGTTTGGTGACTTTAGCAGTTTTTTTCATTGCAATTGTATGTCTCCTTGAAACGGAAAAGTGCCTTTTTTAAAATATTTTATGTGGAAAAAAGCATAAAAATAGAAACAATTTTCAAAATTACGAAATGTCCTAAATTTTTAGAATAACTTTTGCAATATTTCATTTCAGTCCAACTTAGCATCGATAAAGATTTTAGAATTTGTGATTTTAATAATACATTTCAAGTTAGTCACACGTTAAAATCATCTATTTTTTAAACAGAGTGAGTTAATTCAATCAATAGAGCAATGTCATGAAATTCCAATTTTGGCTGAAAACCGATTTTCGACGCCTGCTATTGTCACTGTTGCAACAATAACATTGCTGCAACAATGGAGACGAATCAAAATTTGCACGTAAAAAACAGGTTTTTTCGGAGGTTTTTAATTAATATCTTTTCAACTAATTGCAATATCGGAATAAAAATGGCCAAAACGGCTTGCCCGGAAAATTCCCGATCTTTTGGTACTTTTCGCGAGTTTCTGCGCGGTGAGGTTCGTGAGGAGATATAGAACATAGATAGATAGATAGATAGATAGATAGATAGATACGTTTGCTTACCTTCGGATTTTAATAGTGTAGACTAGCTGCATGGCCCGGCGTTGCACGGGCTTTTACCGAGTCTATAGCTTCTCAATGTTAGCACGTTCAGTGTTGGTCATGATTTCTTTTTTATATGCCTTTAAAATTCCCTTTTTCGATTTTGTTTACTTCTTTGCCCCGTTGTGAGGGCTTCTTCTCCCTTCGCTTAGCCCGGCGTTGCACTGTCTATTACCGAGTGTATGTAACTTAACACCTAACGGTATTTACTCTTTCCCTCATGATGGTAGCACTTCTTTGTGGGCACGCGCGCGAGTGAGTGATTTCTATAATTAATTTAATTCTATAATTAATTTAATTCTATATTAATTTAAATCCATTATCGTTAATTAATTTCTAAAAATCTTACTGTCAGGTATTGAAACGATTGCTTATTTTTGGATGCTTGTATGTTAGATTAAAAATATTTTAGTATAAACAAAATAAAAATTACTTTGGGAGGAAAACCCCGGCGTTAAACGGGTTTGGCCGAGTGCATAACTTTTTGTTAATAAAAATTTCCTCTTCCTCACTCGATGTCATTACTCCCTGGTTTGTGAGTGATTTCGCTATTTTCATTAAAATTCCCTTTTACGAAAGTTTTTCCACGCCTTTGTTGTGTCGGACAGATGTGTACCCTCCATTTAGCCCGACGTTGCACAGGTATTTGCAATATTATAACTTTTATCCGAGTGGAAATTTCCTTTTCCCCTCTCGGTGCCAGCATTTCTGGGGGAGGGTGTATATATGCGATGCGAGGGATATCTATACTAACGTTATTAAAATTATCTCTACCGAAATGTCTTAAATCTCTTTTCTTTTACCGACAGATTTCTTTTCTCTCAGCTTAGCCCAGCGCTGCACGGGCTTTTACATGTATAAACTCTTTTCCCCTCTTTTTTTACAGTGATAAGATCTTTCTTTAAATTTTTATTTTCTATTTGTAATTTACAAAACTGATCTAGTTTTATCCACAAGAAATCAATGTACAATTTTATTAAATAATTAATTTTGTAAAAAAAATATTATCTTATATGCATTTTTAATGAATAATGAATGAAAAATTTCTAACCGTTACCTATTGAAACGACTGCTTATTTTTGAATGTTTGTTTATTCGGTTAAAAATATGTAACTATAAAAAAAAAGTATTGGAGAGAAAACCCAGACATTGGTTTCCATTCAATGTATAAAGAAAGATTTAAAATGTAAATAATACTATCTGATGAAAATATTTGAGAATTTTCTTATATTCTCTTAAAGTTTTTCGCTACATTGCTTTTCTTGAAAATAAAGAAAACTATCAGTTGTGATGTATCAGAAAGTTGTTTGTCTGCACATGCTCCATAAGCCTCAAATTGGTCATTTTTTCGTAGATTTATCCCAATTAATTATTGTAGGCATTTGGTGATTTTAGAAAAAAAAATTTCGTGGCCATTTTATGGTTCCTTGAAATGGAAAAGTACCATTTTTAAAAATATTTTATATGCAAAAAAGAAAAAAATGGAAAATTTTATAATTTTTTAAAGAAGTTTTATAATATTCCATCTCAGTCTAACTTGGCAGCGTTAAGAAATGTACACAATGTACCAATCTACTTGAAAAAAGCTGTAAGTTTCTTTCTTTTGGAATTTAAATCCAAGAAAATCGATAGAAATTTGTAAAAAAATGCCATACGTTGTAGAAATTAGGATTTTAATAAAATACTAGCTGCATGGCCCGGCGTTGCACGGGCTTCTTCAAGTGTATAGATATTTGCCTTAAAAATTTCCTCTTCACTTCTCGGTATAAGCACTTCCTGATGTTTTTCTGAATTTCAAATTAATATATCATTAAAATACCCTTTTTCGAAATTTCTTCTTCCATTTGCCCTTTCGGACGGGTCTGTTTCCCGTCCTATTAGCCCGGCGTTCCACGGGCTCTTATCGAGTACATCACTTCACCCCCAGGGAAATTTTCATTTTCCCTATCGACGCCAGCACTTCTAGGCGAGTGATTTCTATATTTATGTCTAAAATTCCTTTTTTTTTTCGAAATGTCTTCCATTTTTCCTTGTTAGGAATATTTCTTTTTCCTCATTTAACCGGTGTGTTGTACGGGTTTTTTCGAAAATATAAACCTCTGCTTCCCTCCTTTTTTCCTCAAGGATAAGATCAAATTTCTAATTTCGATTAATAATTCACAAAATTAATCTTATTTTATCCAATAGGAAGCAGCCATTGTACCATTTTTAAAATAATTTAGTAATGAATTATAAAAAAAAATACTGTGTTTTAGCCTTTTTAAAAAATATTTATTTACATCCATATATATAGCTGCATGGTCCGGCCTTGCACGGGATTTTTCTTGTGTATAACTGTTCTTGTTATTCTGTTTCTCACGTACACAATTAATATGTTTGCCTACGTACTCTCCGAAAGTTGTCTTTCCGCGCATGCTACATAAGCTCTCAAATTTTTGAGTTCTGTGGTAGGTTTACCACCATTAACTATTAATGGCAGGGGTCGATTTTAAGAGTTATTTTAGTTATATTTTTACGGTTCCCCGAAACGAAAAAATAAATTTTAAAAAAAACAGTTTTATGTATAAAAAATGTCAAAAGATAAAAATTTACAAAATTTCGTGAATTTTTAAAAATTATCACAATATTCCGTTTCAATTTAAATTTGAACCTTATAAAAACGTAAAAAATTTAGCAATATGCTTAAGAAACAGTTTTATCTCTTTTCAGAATTTAAAATTAAAAAAAAAAAACCATAGATATTTTTGCGTTTTAGAAATTGTGTTTTCAATAAAAAAAACATCTCAAATAAATCACATATAAAAAGCAGTTATTTTTCAATCAAAGTAAGGCTGCATTCAACTGAATTTCGACGACGACATATGTAATTGTAAGACTTTGATTTCAAGGATACATTTCACGTTAATCACATGTTAAAACCTTTTTTTTTTAAATCTGTGAATGAATTAAATCAAAAAATCTACGTCATAAAATTTCAGTTTGCCTTAAATCAATTTTCTGCGCCATATTATGTCGTTGTGTCATATGTTATGGCTGCATGGCCCGACCCTGAACGGGCGTTTTCGAGTGTATAATTTTCTACCAATAGAAATTTCCTCTTCACATCTTGATGTCATTACTGCCTCGGTTGTGTGCGATTTCTATATTTAGTCATTAAAATACCCTTTTCCGCAATTTGTTCCATATATTTGTCCCGTCAGACGGGTGTGAATCACACCCGTCTGACCCCTCATTTAGCCCGGCGTCAAATCCCTCCATTTAGCCCGGCGTTGAACGGGATTTTTGCAAGTGTATAACTTTATCCGAATCGAAATTTCCTTTTACTTCTCGATGCCAGCACTTCTGGTTGAGGGTGTATGCGTGATGTGAGGGATTTCTATACTAATGTCATTAAAATTATCTCCTTCCCGAAATGTCTTCAATTTCTTTTCCTTTACAGATAGATTTCTTTTCTATCAGCTTAGCCCGGCGTTTACACAGGCTTTTTTGTGTGTATATCTCTTTTTCAGACTTTTTTCCCTCAGAGATATTTCTAATTTCGATTTTTATTTTACAAAACTAATCTAGTTTGATCCACAAGAAAACAGACAATGTACGATATTATAAATTAATTTTGTAATAAATAATACAAATCAATACTAATTTAGTTTTTTTTCTTAAAAAAATATAAATTTATATCCGTTTTTATTAAATAATGAATGAAAAATGACTGCTTATTTCTGGATGTTTGATTATATTTGTTTAAAAATATATAACTATAAAAAAAAAGTATGGGAGAGTAAACCTAGACACATACATTTGCTTGAATTCACTGCATTAAAAAACCCTCAAAATGAAATTAATACTATCAAATAAAAACATTTTAGCATTTTTTTATATTTTTAATTTCTTCACACTAAATTTTTTTTTTTAAATAAAGAAAGTATCTGTAGTGGTGTATCAGAAAGTAGTCTTTCTGAAGATGCTCCGTAAGCCTCACACACACATACACAAACTGTACAATAATGTCGTAGGTTACTGGCATTAGGTGACATTAGCAATTTTTTTCGTTGCATTTTTATGGCTCCTTGAAATGGAAAAGTGCCTTTTTTAAATATTTTATGTGGAAAAAAAGCATTAAAATAGAAATTTTTTCAAAATTACGAAATTTCCTAAATTTTTAGAATAAATTTTACAATATTTCATCTCAGTCTAACTTAGCATCGTCTAGAAATATATATATACAATTTACCAATCTACTAAATAAAATAGTATCTACTCTTAAAAATAGTATTAACTTTCTTTTTTTTTAAAATTTAAGTCCAGGAAATGCAGAAAAATTTGTAAAAAATGTAAAACATCTCAGAATTTGGGATTTCAATAATACATTTCAAGTTAGTCTCACGTTAAAAGCATTTATTTTTTTAAACAGAGTAAGTTAATACAATCAATAGACCAACGTAAGGAAATTCCAAGTTTGACCGCGAACCTGCTTTTGTCACTGTTGTAACAATAACATTGCTGCAACAATGGAGACGAATCAAAGTGTGCACGAAAAAAACATGTTTTTTGGAGATTTTTAATTAATATCTTTTCAACTAATTACAATATCGGAATATAAATGGGCAAAACGGCTTCCCCGGAAAATCCCAGATCTTTTGGTACCTTTCGCTAGTTTCTGCGCGGTGCGGTTCGGGAGAACATAGACGCACATAGTGCGTTTGTTAGATACGTTATAGATACGTTTGTTTACCTTCGGATTTTAATAGTGTAGATTTTTCAACTTAATCACATGTTAAAAGCATTTATTTTTTAATCAAAGTGAGTTAATACAGACAACAGAGCAACGTCATGAAATTCCAGGTTTGGCTGAAAACCGATTTTCGACGCCTGCTTTTGTCACTGATGTAACAATAACATTGCTGCAACAATGGAGACAAATCAAAATTTGCACGAAAAAAACAGATTTTTTTAGGACTTTAATTAATATATTTTCAACTAATTACAATATTTGAATATAAATGGTCAATACGGCTTCCTCGGAGAATTCCCGATCTTTTGGTACCTTCCGCGAGTTTCTGCGTGGTGCGGTTCGTGAGGAGATAGACGCACATAGATAGATACATACATACATACATAGATACATACGTTTGTTTACCTTCGGATTTTAATAGTGTAGACTAGCTGTATGGCCCAGCGTTGCACAGGCTTGTTCAAGTGTATATATATTTTTGCCTTAAAAATTTCCCCTTCTCGTATTGGTGTAAGCACTCCACCTGATATGTTTGTGACTTCCATTTTAATATATCATTAAAATACCCTTTTTCGAAATTTCTTTCATCTCCTTTCTCCATCGGACGGGCATGTTTCATGTCAGATTATCCCAGCGTTTCACGGGCTCCTACCCAGTACATTGCTTTATACCCATGGAAATTCCCATTTCCCTCTCGACGCTAGCACTTCTAGGAGAGTGAATCCCCCCTATATTTGTCATCAAAATTCCTTTTTTCCCCGAAATTTTTATACTTTTCCTTGTTAGGGATATTTCTTTTCCCTCGTTTAATCTGGTGTTGTATGGGCTTTTTAGAAAATATATAAATCTCTTTTTCCTTCCTTTTTTCCTCAAAGATAAGATAAAATTTCTATTTTTGATTAATAATTTACAAAATTAATCTTATTTTATCCAATAGGAAGCAGCCATTGTACAATTTTTAAAATAATTTCGTCATGAATTATAAAAAAAAATACTGTTTTAGTTTTTTAAAAAAATATTAATTTACATCCATTTATAGCTGCATGGTTCGGAGTTGCACGGGATTTTTGCTTGTAAATAACTGTTCTTGTTATTCTGTTTTTCACATACACAATTAATATGTTTGCCTACGAACTCTCCGAAAGTTGTCTTTCCACACATGCAACATAAACCCACAAATTCTTGAATTCTGTGGTAAGCTTACCACCATTAATTATTATTGGCAGGGGGGGGGGATTTTGAGAGTTATTTTAGTTATATTTTTGCGGTTCCCCGAAACGAAAAACTACCTTTTTTTAAAAACAGTTTTATGTATAAAAAATGTCAAAAGATAGAAATTTACAAATTTTCGTGAATTTTTAAAGATGTTATACTATATTCGGTTTCAATTTAAATTGGATGCATTGAAAAAGGTAAAATATATACCAATACGCTTATAAAACAGTTTTATCTCTTTTCAAAATTAAAATTTAAAAAAATCCATAGATATTTTCGTTTTAGAAATTGTGTTTTTAATTTAAAAAAACATCTCGGATAAATCACGTATCAAAAGCAGTTATTTTTTCAATCAAAGTGAAGGAATCGGTCAATAAAATTCCAGTAAGGCTGAAAACCAAATTTTGACCATATATAATTGTAAAACTATGATTTCAAGGATATATTTCACGTTAATCACATGTTAAAAGTTTTTTTTAATCTGTGAATGAATTAAATCAAAAAATCTATGTTATAAAAATATTCTGTTTTAAATCAATTTTCAGCGCCATATTACGTCATTGTGTTATATGTTATGGCTACATGCCCCGACTCTGCACGTGTTTTCACGGGCTTTTTCGTGTATAAAATTCTTATTCAGCTTTTTTTCCCTCAGTGACAAGATCTCTCTTTATATTTCTATTTTTTGGGGATTTCTAATTTACAAAACTAATCTAGTTTTATTCACAGGAAAAGACAATATACTATTTTATTATTAAATTATTAATTTTGTAATGAATATTAAAGAGCAATACTGATTGCGTTTGTTTTAAAAAATAATTATATTGAAGTGGCGCGTTTTTATCCTGTAGGAACCCGGGACCGAAACCGAGTAACTTAACCACTACACCAAAATGATCACCATGGTTCGGAGGTTGTTACTGGTTTATATAGATTATATAACTACACACTCCCCTACCAGAGAGTTTTTTAGGCGAACGAACGATATAGTTGTTAATGAGAGCAGTCAGTTTTATTTTGTGTGTGTGTGTTTTATGAGTTGCACCATGTTTATCTGACGAATTTTTTTCCTTGGTTGCTCTCTTGCGTCATGTTTATCTGAAGATTTTTTTTTGGCTGATCTCCTTTTTTTTGCGGGTAGATGGCGCCACGACAGATCAGTAGGTTTTCGCTTTTTCTTAGTTAAGCTAGGGTCACCAGATGACGTGGCGCGTTTTTATCCGGATCGGGCAGAACCCGGGACCTTTGGGTCCGAAGCCGAGTAACTTAACCACTACACCAAAATGATCACTATCGTGCGGAGGTTGTTACTGGTTTATATAGATTATATAACTACAATATCAATTTTTTTACTAAATAATAAATGAAAAAATTTCTTACCATTAACTACTGAAAAAACTGCTTATTTCAGTATGTTTGATTTATTCTATTAAAATATGTAAATATAAAAAGGTATGGGAGAGAAAACCTAGACATTTTTATTTGCGTTCACTGTATAAAAAAAGATTCAGAATTTAAATAATACTATCTGATAAAAACATTTCAGCATTTTCTTATATTCTTAAAGTTTTCCACTATAAATCACTTTTTTTTTAAATAAAAAAAATTTCAGTTTTGATGCATCAGAAAGTTGTCTTTGTGCACATGCTCCATAAGTTTCAAACTGGTCAATTCTGTCTTAGGTTTATCACAGTCAATTATTACTGGCATTTGGTGATTTTAGCAATTTTTTTCGTGGCATTTTTATGGCTCCTTGAAATGAAAAAGTGCCTTTTTTTAAAATATTTTATGTGGAAAAAAAGGAAAAATAGAAAATTTTTATAATTTTTTAAAGAAGGTAATATTCCATCTCAGTCTAACTTGGAAGCTTTGAGGAAGGTAAACAGTGTACCAATCTACTTGAAAAATAGTTGTAACTTTCTTTCTTTTGGAGTTTAAATCCAAGAAATGCAGAAAAATTCGTAAAAAATGTAAGACATCTTAGAATTTGGGATTTTTTTTAATAATATATTTCAAGTTCGTCACAAGTTAAAAGCATTTATTTTTTAAACAGAGTAAGTTAATACAGATAACAGAGCAACGGCATGAAATTCCAAGTTTTGCTGAAAACCGATTTTCGACGCCTGCTTTTGTCACTGTTGTAACAATAACATTGCTGCAACAATGAAGACGAATCAAAATTTGCACGAAAAAAACAGGTTTTTTCGGAGGATTTTAATTAATATCTTTTCAACTAATTACAATATCGGAATATAAATGGGCAAAACGGCTTCCCCGGAAAATTCCCGATCTTTTGGTACATTCCGCGAGTTTCTGCGCGGTGCGGTTCGTGAGGAGATATAGAACATAGATAGATAGATAGATAGATAGATACATACATACGTTTGTTTACCTTCGGATTTTAACAGTGTAGATGCTATGCCGGTGAACTCTGCCTTACAGAGAGCGTTATCGAACGACATATTGACCTAACACCCAGAGTTATGGTTTGGGGTGTGATTTCGTATCATGAACGATCCAACTTGCTGCGAATTAAGGGTAATCAATAGCAACAGGTGTGTACGTGAAGTGCTACTGTCCGAAGTCGTTCCCTACCTTCAAGGCATCCATGGAGCTATCTTTTAGCAGGATAATGCACCCCCACATGTTGCAAAGACTGTTCTGTTCAGCCCAACACATGCAACTCTTCCTTGGCCTGCTTATTCGCTGGATATGTCGCCTATTGAGCACGTGTGGGATTTGGTGGGTCGGCGACTCGATTGTGATCCGCGTCTTGCAGCTTCAAAAGATGAACTTTTACTGCGCATACAAAAGCAATATGGAAATCTCTTCCACAAGCAGACATTCAAAATCTGTGTTTGACTCCATGCCACGCCGTATAGCAGTACTTATTGCAGCGCTTAGTGACTACACCAAATATTGATTTCGGACTCTTAGTAAAGTTGTTGTTTTTTGTGTGGAAATTTCATCATTTATCTGTACTAATACAAGTCGTTTGTACATTAAATTTCATTTAGTTTTGTTGATTTCTTCATGGTGCTGCATTTTTTACAAACAGCAGTTTATACATAGTTATAAATTTTACCAACTGGGTGGCGTAGTTGATTTTTTACTGGCCTGGTGTGCTCATGGTTGTATGTTCGACCCCGGCCGAAGTTTGTGAATTTCATGATGCAGAAAATCTACACCTTCCCTTTCGTATGATTATACAGCATGTAAAAGATCTCTTGAGTTTTTGTTTGGCTTGGATGCTCTTGGCAAAATTAAAATTCCTGAATATTGTTTCGCATCGTCAGAGCTCTGTACTTCCTTCTGGGGAGGAAACTGGGTGTCAAAATTGCTTGCGATGAGTAGTATTCCGCCCATATGGCATCGTCCTGAAAAAAGATAGCAACTGCCGGGAAATGTACTAGGTTTGTAATGGTAAAACACCAATCCGCAGCCCCACTAGAAATAAAAAATAAATAAATTTTGCCTATCCAACCGGTTTTTAATTTTCTAGAATTAGATGATTATTGTAGAAAAATGATTCGTGATTCTATGATCCGGGATTAAACTAAACATTTTCGATACACAACCTTTATCTATAATGGAATCGAATCTATCTTCTACTCATTGTATTCCCTAGAATTTCGCTCAGTACTATTAACAGAAAGGGAAAAGGTTGTCTACAGCCATGAAACTGGTTAAACGCCGTTCTTTTAAGGCCCTTTGTATTGCTAATGAGTACTGCAGCGTCCATCTCCTTTTCGCTTCCTCTGTATAATTCAAACAGTTTTAGTCTCCCTAATAGAGTATACTAAATTCCAGTAAACACAATACGCGGGCCCTTGATATATTCAAAACGTTGCATAGAGATATTATTATTGTGTTGATTAATTGAAATGCGCAGAAGGGGGAAATATTGCTTATGGGAAGATCTGTTCTCGTGTTCAACCCCACGAGACAGTGAGAAGGCACTTCCAACACCAGTGGCTCTTCAACTGTGGTCCGTGTACCCCTCAGCGCCTATTTAGGTGTTCCGCGAAGGTCTCTCATTTAATGTTAAGCTCGTGGTAGTCTAGTGGTCAAGGTAACGGACTCGTGGCCAGTGTGTCATAGGTTCAAGCCTTGTGCCAATGAAGACACGCCGTGCGATGCACATTATATTTGTCGAGAGCTCAAACACCCTCCCATTGGTGTGGTGTGGAAGTTGGGAAATAGGGCGCCAGCTCAGGTGTCGTCCTTGTTACTTGTCCATGGTTCAAAATGACGATCCCTCGAGTAGCAAAATAGTGCGGCGTTGATATTCACTCACTCTCTCTTCTGCAGACTCAGAGGTCTCGTAGAAAAAGGGAAAGATGCCGCATCCTCGGATAGATCCCTAAATTGCACCCAATGACAAAACTACCAGAACATGTATTTTGAACTTCACTAATGTCCATAAATTAAGGATAATGAAGTTCAGGCAAAGAAAGAGACAGAAGCAAAACAAATTTGACTTATTGGTAAAGTCTATTTATTAAACAAAACGTAAAGAGCAAAAAAGATGCTATATGTTTGACATAATTAATAAAAATTGCGATTTTTACTCCCTGGAACAAATTTCAAAAAATAACCTATTTACAAAAAACAGCATAACATGGTTAATACGGAGTATGTGTCCCGGATGATGCAATACAAGCCTTACAACGCCTACGCATGCTGAGTATCAAATTATCAATCTGATCTTGGGGAATATTACACCACTCATCAAGCAATGCCCTCCAAAGTTCTGGTAGACAGGTGGGAGGGGGTTGACGGGCTGCAATTTGTCGGCCAAGCATATCCCACACATGCTCTATTGGATTCAAGTCCGCTGAGTATGCTGGCCAATCCATACGGGTGATATCCTCCAATTGAAGGCATTCGTCTCCAATGTTTGCACGGTGAGGATGGGTGTTGTCATCCATAAACAGAAATTCAGCACCCATGGCACCCCGAAACAAACGTACATGTTGTTCCAGAATGACATCCCGATAGATGTGGCCTGTCATCGTTACACTTTGAGCATGCAGGTCAGTTCTGGAACCAAGAATAATTCCTCCCCAAACTAGCCATCCTGCACCACCGTAACGGTGTCGTTTAATGGTGTTCTCTTGGTGGTAACGGGTACCTGGCGCTCTCCATATGAAAGTCCGGCGAGAATCAGACTGCAAACTAAACCTGGACTCGTCGGAAAACATCACACAAGACCACTGTTGCGGTGTCTCCAATGCATGCTCTCTACTCCAGGTTAATCGCAGGCCAAGTGAGTTGCGGTAAGGGGAACACACATCTGACAGGCCTACGAACATATAGACCAATATGTCCTAAGCATCTGTACACGGTCTGCCTTTAAACTGTCGTACCGGTAACTGAAGAGAGCTGACGAGACAGGTCTGATGCTGTGCTCCGTCTGTTTCTTTTGGCAGTAACTGCCAAGTACCGGTCCTCATTCGGCGTTGTAATTCGGGGCGACCTGTGCTGTAACATCTACTCACATTACCATCATCTTGGAATCGTTGCCAAAGCCTGGAGATGACACTCTGAGCGATTCCAAGTTCCTCGGATACTTCCAGCTGGGTACGTCCACACTCCAGTCATCCTATAATTCTACCATGTAAAAAATCATTTTGCCATAACTATGCGGTTATTGCACTGAAAGACTTTTAAAGCGATTGTGAAAAATTTTACTTCTTTGCCACCATTCCTTACATGCCCCTCTCTTACACTCTCGTCATTGTGCCGTACTATCCGCGCCATCTGGTGGTTTCCTGTAATTTGCATATTCTTCTTCAAGGTGTGTGTGATAATTCTACAGGTGAAATTTTTATTTTAGAGTTCAATTTCTGTGTGATTCTGAATTATCCTTAATTTATGGACATAAGTGTAGAATATCAATCTAATTTTACTCAGAAGTTTACTGTTTTCCTAAATTAAAAAAAGTTTAAAACAATTTGTGTAAGTAGCAAAGGCTGCTTTAGGATTATTGTGGAACTTTTAAATCCCTCAGCCACGGTCAGGAGTGAGGGAGCGGAGTTTAAAATCTTAAAGGTCCACGATGTCAGACTGAAACATAAACCACGACGATTGAAAGTTTAAGAACCGCTGCCCTATGATGTCTCGTGAAACCAGAGAACCCGCATTTCATGGAAGACTCAAGCGTAAAGAATAGGGGAGCGAGTTTGCAATTACTTTAAGAATTAACCAACCTCCGCGGAAAAGTGCTCTGACGTCAAACTGCCGGGGTGGAGTTTTTGATGCGATCGTCTGGTCTATTTATCCATAGCTACCTCTGGCATTTCGCGGAAGAATGAGGGGAAAGTTAATTAAGCACCCTGTTTTAGATAGAAAAATCTACACAATTGGAATGCTTTTGAATTTCGGATACCATGTCTAACTGCATGATACCCAACCAAAGTTACAAGTTTATTGCTTTAATTTTTAAGAAACATAGCACGAACTTGCTGTGTTTTTTCTTGAAATGTTTATTTAATGTGAAGTAAAACTTATAGAGAAATGTTTCGTGGCTTCAATAATATAACTTCATTTTAGATAATGCAATGCTATTTCGCCTCTTTCGAAATTGTCTAGACAAACCGTCCAAAAGTATTCGAAACCAGACACTCTCCATTCGGCAACTTTTGGGAGGTCGCGGTAGCTTAGTGGTCAAGGTAACGGACTCCTGGCTGGCGTGTCATGAGTTTGAGCCCAGTACCACTGAAGATTCGATGTGTATGGTTAAATCTGTTAAGAGTTCAAACGTCCTCTCCCATTGGTGGGGTGTGGTAGTTAGGAAAGATGGTGCCAGAGCTCAGGTGTCGTCCTCATCACTTGACCATGGTTCAAAATTTCGAGATCCGTCGCTAAAAGCCTTCGTGTAGCTGAACAGTGCTACATTATTGTTCACTCACTCACTTGGCAACTTATGGGCAACACAGAACTTTAAAAGCCTACTTCCAGTAAATGATTGATTTTCGCATTATTTGAAAAATGAGTCAATTTCTCATTTAAAGAAAAGTAGTTAGATTTTCAATTGGAATTTTGAAATCAGTTCTTGTGTGTGTGTGTGTGTGACGTTTGGTTGCAAGGTATTATCTCGTGAAACAATGAAACAAAAATCTTTCAATTATAAGTAAAGTAGCACTAAATGTATTGGTAGGTTATTTTGGCTCTATAAGGCAACAGTAGAGGTATCTCATCATTGTCAGTTAACTCTCCAAATGTCCCCTCCACAGTTAGCATTTTTCAGCCATATCATTAGAATCATACATTCTAATTCAGGTAATTAACAATAGGGCTCTAAAACAATATCATCTCGAAGCCAACATTACTGTACCATGTTCGTCACAAGGATTGCCGAAAACCCGTCGTGCAAAAGGAGCCAATGTACGTTAAATACGTCAAGACTCAAATGTCCTCTCGGTGGGTATGGTGTGGAAGTTAAGATCAGGGGGTACCAGCTAAGGTTTCTTTCCCGGGAACACGGCATCCCTGCTGCCCGAGAAATCATAAGATTTTGATGTTTTTTGTATTCCTGGGAATTATACTGCGTTTCCTGTAACAACACAGGGCTTAAATAATCTGAGGTAGCTGGTTTTGGCACTGACTGTGGATTTCAACCCCCGATATAAATTTTAACTAATAGCACGACTGCATTTTACGATAGTTCACCCCGAATTCCTTGGAAAGGAAAATGTCCTATCTCATAAGAATGTAATAAGAGAGAAACCCTTGAAAAGTTAGGGAGAATTTTTGTGCAGCTTGGTCGTAGGAAAGAGTCGTATTTGTCGTGGTCAGTTCCAGTCTGTCTGTCCAACATCCCTTCGCTAACTAAAAGTATTGAGTTTTTAAAGGGATGCCTCTGATTCAAAATTCTGATATCTTGATTTACGTTGATAACGTAATTACGTACACTTAAAAATGTTGATTTATTTTTTTTAAAGTTTTATTTTTGGATATTTGTCTTTATAATAGACTAGTTAGTTGAATCAGCAGTTTGAAGAAGGGAATGAACACTCAAACTGTTTTGGGGAGAATATGATAAACAAATCTCACAACTTTTTCTATTTGTTATTTTTTTAAACCAAACGTTTGTGTGAGATTCTCATATTGAGTTATTTTGTGTAACAAAAATGTAGCCATTTCATAAGCAAGAAATCAGTTACACATATAAAATCACTTCAATACAAGAATGAATATTTTTTACGTACATGTTCGCTGCTCCAGCAACAAATAAATTTTCAAGTATTTATTAATATTTATTTTTTAGTCACAATATTAGAAAAATATTTTATTCAGGATTGATTAAAATATAATTGAAAATCGACCTTAAAACATGAAAATAGGTAATCAACAATTCTGTTGACATCAGCTGAAGCTGAGAGAGTATTTTCTGCAACAGGATTGGTTGTCCGCAATAAAGCTGGGCTGAGTGATAAAAGCAAGAACTGCTTATGCTTTCACAAATCACACTTTAAAAATGAATAATTATTTTACATTTTTTTGTATTTTTAGCTGAATATAGAAATGAGTATAATTTTTGGAATTTATATGTATCCTTATTTTATATAATTATTATTAAATATCAATTAAAAATAACTTGTTTTCAATTTTTTCAAATTTTAGCCTATTAGGAATTCCGGGAATAATAGTTTCGTTCCCGGAATATTCTCGGGAATGGAAAAAGCCGGAAATCAAGAACTTTCGTGCCAGCTCAGGTGTCGTTCTCGTCACTTGACCATGGTTCAAAATTACGAGATCCGTCACTTAAAGCCCTCGAGTAGCTGAATAGTGTGACGTAATATTCGCTCACTCCCCCTATTCGTTGATATTCTAAGCTAACCCTATGCTAATGAGCTTAAATATAAAGGATGGTCTTTCCATGGGTCCTAGGTATGACGTACCTTCCACTTAGAACAAAATTAATAAAAATATCATCTGATTTATGTATTAGCGTTGCAATAGAAAAAACACGACAGCTTTTGGCAATGCACCTCATAAATTTAAACTTCGATCGAGTGATGAGGAGGACATTTGAGCTGGCACCCCTTCTCCAAACTACCATGAGAGAGAATCTACACGGTACTCTCTGTGGTACTAAGGCTCAAATGGTCACAAATTCGTGACCATAACCACTGCTGCCAAACCTCATTTCGAAGTATAATTACTCAGTGAATAAATGTTCATATTTATATTTATTGGTTGAACACATGAATTAGCGAATGATTGAGAAATCACATATTCTTTTAATTCCATTTGACATGTGTAGAATCCATCTCTATGAGGTTTTTAGTATCTAACCATTTTGAAGTACAACAATATTTTAACTTAAAAATGAAAACATTTTTAAAATAGAATAATTAGAATATCATTTTAAAAGGAACCTGTGGGGATGGTTTTTTCTCTGAATTTATGCCTTAGATTAGAGATAGGATATATATACAGCTCGCTTAAATTTTTCATCTGGACGTCGTAGATTTTAAAACAATAACATAAAACCTTTCAGTTTTAATGCTTAAAATCAATCTTTTAAATTTATATAACATTTTTTTCCCCGCATATTCAGACATTTTAATATAAATGTAAGTGTTTTTGCATATGCGAAAATAATTATGAGAAATTGCATAAAAATTTATCTAAAAAGTATTGTTTGTGAGGATAATGGAATCAGCCCTAATTTATATGCATGGAATGATTAAAATTTATTTTTTACTCTTATTTCAAAAGAATCATTCACTTCGGTTATTATTTTAGCTAAAAAGTGAAAAACAAGAAATGTAGAAGGACAATTTTTATTATATCGTATCATTTTTAAAATATATGGCTTTTTAAATTTTTGGTTTTTGTGTTTATACTATATATTATATAGTCTATCTCGAGACATTTTTTCTGCTCGCTCCTAAACATTTTGCCTATCTTTATTATAGTTCACGTATGACGTTGTTAAATTCTGGTTCAGAAAGACTTGGGTCGTTGTCAATAACACCCTCTTGTAACTTCAAAGGGCAGCAATCAATAAAACAATACAATCAAATCTCCGACTGAGTAATTTGTTAATAGTTGTAGTACATGAATATAAGAAATATTCTCTATTTGAGAAAGCCAAATTTTTTGGCACATAGGATTTTTTATATATTAGAATATGGGGCATTAAATGGTTTTAATTTTTTCCTTATAATTGTAAGATTTTCAGGTGTTCTGAGAAATTGATAAATATCTCATTCTCCAAACTCCCACGCATAACCTACCAGATGACTTTGACAAATTCAACCTGCATCAGCCCCTCAACATGGAGAGTCTTTAGAACCATCAAGACTTGAACTCACGACCTAATAGGAACAACTCCGAGTTAAATTAGTGAATTTAGTTTCTAATAAGCAAAAATTATATGCACGTGACGATTCGAAGCAACTATGAAGACTTTTCAGGAAACACCTTTTCATTCATTCTTTTTAAGATAGCTTTCAATAACCTACTGCGAGGCAAACCAATGCCAACTGTGCCAATTTTTAGTTGGTTCGCATATTTATTCCTATATAACTGTTAAATTATAATATTTAGTTTAGATTTTGAATAGAGAGCAAACCGTGGGAAAATAGGGTCATTAAATGAGATGGGATTAGGAACTGAATGTTGAATGATCTTTTTGCTGAGAAAGAGTAAAAAGGTTAGTTTTATACACTAATATGTACAGATTTTAAATGGAAAAAAATGGAATTTTGTGTTGAAGCTATAAATCAATCATCTTTACAAAACATTTGCTGATTCCACCTTTTTATAATACTTGAGTTCTCATAACTTTGTTAACACAATTATTTATGCACTATTATTCGAGTCAAATTCACATAAACTGACGAACGATATTTTTCTCTCATTCGAAAAATTTCAAATTTTAAGCATCGTTTCTTTCTTGGGTATTGCTTTTCAAATTGGCACTGAAAATTGAAAATCTGCCGGAAGAAAATTTTTATTTCCGTTAAAAAATCTTGATACCTTTCCCGTCTCAAAATAACTCGGTTATTCCAAAAGAGGGACCGGAAAAATATAACTTTTACGACAACGTTGGGTGCTCGCCTCTCCACCCCACTTCGTCCAGCAAGACCAAACAGAAATCACTTCCTAAAATAGAATCTGGCGTATTTGTTTTTCCGCCATGGCAAAAAGAATGTTCGGGAGAGATGATTGTTTCTACGCGAAAATCTAATTTCGGCAGCACCGAAAAGGTAAAAGACTTTACGGGTGGGAAAACGTGAGGTGGAGTGAATATTTTATGAAATGGTTTCGAACCCGAGGCTCCATAAATAGCATCCACTATCGAAGATTGCTCACGTAGACGCAACAGGTACAGATTTCCCTTCAAAGACCCGCATTCTTTTCTTTCCACTCGGTGATCGCGCCATTTGAAAACTTCTAATACTGTCTCGTTCTTTTTCTGTTCAGATTTGACGCAGCTTTGGATCTTTGAGTAAACTAGACGAGGAGCAGAAATATATTTATAGGGACGTTCACTTACTTTTTACATGGATTGAAATTACGAAAGTGTGTTAAAATTCGACCGAATAGCCTCGGATGCTCGTGGTTCAATTACTACGCACCTCGGTCGCTTTAAGCAAAAATGACGGGTCAGGATATTTCAGAATAAATATTTTTATTCCGAGAAATTTCTAGAATTTAAGCTTCTCTCATATAGTCTTGTTTTTTAATCTATTATTTTTTTAATTTATCATATTTTCTTTTTTTGTGCGTTTCTATATCTCTTGTAAATTCATTGCTTAATATAATTACAAGGGGTGATCAAATGAAAAGGTACGAAACGACATAAAAATGAAACAGTTAAACATTTGCATATTCCGCCAAGGGAGAATGTAGCGAGACATCTCGGGATGCCATTGGAGACTCTGACTGGGATCGGATCATGCGTGGGTGCCCGCATGCGTAGGAGAGAGCAAATGCTCTTATAAAAAGCGGCGTCTAAATGATGCGAGCACAGAATTACTCCAGCACAGAAAAAGCATTAACTCCGATGTGTACTGTGAGACACTCCGACGCCTACGTAGGTCCATCAAGAATAAAAGACCGGGGCTGCTCACGGAGGGTGTGGTTCTGCTCCATAATAACGCACGTACACACGTCTCCAGAGTCGCACAAATGGAACTGGACAAGTTCCAATGGGAGACGTTGGACCATCCGTCCTACAGTCCGGACATGTCACCCTGCGATTTCCATGTGTTTGGCCACTGAAGAAACACCTGAAAGGAAAGCGCTTCATCTCGGACGACGTACTCAAGGACACTGTGAAGGACTGGGTCTCGTCACAGCCACAGGAATTCTGGGAACAAGGAATGCTGCGGCTTGTTCATCAGTGGGATCGTTGTGCTCAGGCCTATGGTGTATATTTTGAATAAAGTCTATATTTGTACCCACCGTGTCGTTTCGTACCTTTTCATTTGATCACCCCTTGTATATTGCTTCTACTGGTATTTAATATTAGTATAATAAATACAAGTGAACACATACTCACGTTTTGAATAACAGTAAAAATTTTCATTTAAAAATAGTAATACTTTTTTTCAAATTTATTTTTGAAAGTAATGAAAAAACTTTTACCTACTGTGTGTGTGGGGGGGGGTGAAAACTTTTATTTATTACCTTCAAATTGTTTCTCGCGGTCCATTCACAACTTATATCCTCTTTCACAAAATCAAATTTTTATTACCTCTTTTACATTTATATCTTGATGGGTTCCTCGCGGCCGCTGTGTCATGAGTTCGGGTCCAGTACTACGTGTAGAGGAAGGTTGATGCCCGTTAAATCTGTTGTAGTTGAAAGTCGGAATGTGTGGAGTGGAAGTTAGGAGAGGAAAGGGGCCAGCCCAGATGCCATCCTCTTGTCACAAGACCATGGTTCAAAATGACGAGATCCGTTGCCAATAGCCCTCATTTTGGTTTATAACGCGATGTTAATATAGCTGTCACTCATTTTATATTTTGGTTATTCCTCCATTAGTCCGCCGAAACATTTACTGTCAGATTCTGTTCCACTGTGTAACACTACATTTAAGTCTGACAATTATCATCTGCACCTTTCGTTATATGTTCTCCAGTTGAACACTTTCATGCAAAATAGGCAAAATAGAAAAATGTAAAATGAAACCTAAGGTAATCCTTAACATCAAATTTAACCCCCAAAGGAGGATACTGAAGTGAAAAGCCAAGAATAGTGTGTTCGCTACATCCCCTTTTTCTCTCTCCTATTTTAGTGAACTCGTTTGGCTTCATTTGAAACTTTCCAGGCTGCATTTGTCGGCCTCTGAGTGCACACTTTCGGCCATTCATCCCACGAGCCCTTCGAGCCTTAAATATTTAAGAGGAGCGTGTCATATGTATTGAAATTTTGAAGTAATTTTCAAGGACGTCTTGGTAGCAATATTTTCTTATTATAGAATTGGAGACTAGAATGTTCACTCTCAAAAAATACGGATAGAATGACGTGATGTAACAGTGGCAGTATTTAGAGGATTTTTGAATCATGTAACTGCTTTTAAAATGTCTTTTCAGTGTTTTGTCAATAATTGTTAAGGACTACTGAATGCTTTCGATAGAAAAAGTAGTCCTGATATTAATAAAAATTCATGTGTTTGCAAAATACATATATCTATAATATTGTTTGCGTAATGTTCAAAGGCATTCAAAAATATCTTTTTTAATACGTAAAGTTAAAATGTAATTTGACATTGAAATATTAGAGGTGAAACCCTATGCATGGAAGAAAAAGAATTAATTTAAGCAAGAAATTTGTAATATATATTAAAATATACTGAAACCAATTGAAGCATCATTCTTGTCCGAAATTCAAAGAGTCTACAATTAGTAAGAAATTGAGTAATAAATATATAAGCAGTTTTTTTTTAACCTACAAAATTCTCTATGAAGTCAGAATACTTTTAAACATACTATTTAAAAAAAACTGATCTATTAATGGGTGAAAAAACTTATTACTTCGAAATTATTTATCAAAAAATTTGTTTCTGTCGATTTGTTTCTTTTTTTGTTAGTATTATTTAGTTGAGTCAGATACTTGTGTTAGATACTGATGAAAATGAATAAATACAAGCTATAATTTTGTTTGCTGAAAACCTACTTGTAATACGAATCAAAATGCTTTACTCATTATAGGTGTACTTATTATATAGGCATATGTCTCAAATGCAAACGGTGTAAAAGACTTCCTGCTTCGTTAATTCTAAAAACACTTTTCCAGTTGGGAAGGTAAGAAAGGAGATTTCCGCCATCCGTCAAAACAACACCCTTTTCCTCCGAAAGAAACTTTTTCTTTATTTTCTTCCCATAAAGGCGCTCCGAAAAGAAGTTCTTTCCGAGGCGCTCAGCCAAAAGAAAATAGTGCTCATATTTCGAGCTGTTGCTACTTAATGCTGCGAATCCTCCTGACAACTTAATAAGCGAGAAATGATGCACGATCCGTAGTAAGAGGGAAGATCTGTTTACATCCACTGGCACCTTTTTTTTCCTTAAAAAAATTGACTTTGAAGTCTTAATTTATTGAAATAAAAATCTTACATATCTTTCTTGATGAGGAACACTCCTAATGTAAGCGTACAGAAAAGTGAAAAATTAAGTTTTTTACGTTCTTGAGATTGCATTTGTAAAATAGTGAGAAATTTACTAAGCGTGAAAACAAAATGACATATAGTACAGATTTATTTTCTCAATTACCTACATCGATGGTCTTCAAATTGTATTCTTCGGAACCCCGGGGTTATACGAGTCAAAATAAAAAAATCCAAACGAAAATTATAAATGTGTACGTAAGCGTTCTTTATGTGATTGGGAATATTCTATTATTTGTGATCCTCCACAGGTACCTAAAAATTATTTTATAATCGTTAGTGCAATGTTTTGCAAAACTAAATAGTTTTCTAATAAAAAATAAACCTTTTTTGTTTATAAAAAATTTCTACTAGAGAACATTTCTATCAAGAGAAAACTAAACTTGAATGATTAGAAGCCGATTCAAGTACTACAATAAATCAGAATGTGTGCAAATGAGGAGGAACAACTTATCGACATAGGAACAGATTTGACGTTAAAATCTAAATAATAACAAAAACAACTCATAAATTTTAGTCGTCAAATTCTTGATGCCAAAAACATTTCAGTGCCTATCAGAATACAATGTAATTAAGTAAAAATATTTCTTAAAGTGTGGGGCAAAAAAACAAAATATAAAAAAATTAAACATATATAAAATGGAATTGCAGATGCTTTCAATAGAAATAAAATAGGGTGAGTGAGTGAATATTAACGTCCCACTGTTCAGCTACACGAGGGCTTTTGGGGACGGTCCACGTAATTTTGAACCATGGTCAAGTGACGCGGACGGCACCTGAGCTGGTACCCCCTCTCCTAACTACCACACCCCACCACAGGAGGACGTTTGAGCTCTCGACAGATTTTAAGTGCATCGCTCCCCTATACGGCGGTTTTTCAGTGGTACTGGGTTCGAACTCATGACATGTTAGTCACGATCCGATGCCTAGACCACTCGGTTACCACGGCCACGAAATAAAATAGGACAGTCTGCTAAATAAAATACCTGTATAATGCCTGGATCACCAATGAATATTATTAATGAGTAAATTATATTAAAAATGTTTAATAATAAAATGCAAAACTTTTATTTGATTGAACTCCATGAAGTTCCAATGACATATGTGTGTTGATCTACTTTAAATATTATATATTTTTAAGAGAGAGTGTGTGTGGAATGTGTGTGTGGGATTCCCCGAAAGAACACTTTATAGTTCTAAGGGTTCCATGAGTCGAAAAGTGGTGTAAAAAATCTTAATTATTGCATTTCAATCAAAGGTATTAATAATATATTAACTTTCAAAAGGGGGGGGGACATCTAGCAGAAAGTAAAAATAGAAACGACCACGAAATTTCATCCTAAGACCATTCGAACGCACGCAACTATCAAAAAAGTGAAATCTTTATCCTAAAAGAAAATTCGCCGATTGAAAGATTCATTGCTTCGAAACTAGGAATGTGTTCCGGAACTGTAATTAAAATCATTCGTAAGGATTTAAAGTTAAAACAGATGTTTAATCCTAAAGTTTGTCACCTTTTTTTAGAACATATTGCTGAAAGAAAAGCAACTTGTAGAAAATTATGTAAGAAACACCTAGCTGCTGAAAAAGAGAAATTTGTGGTAACACTCGATGAGGAATGAGTATATTTAAGTGAGTGTGGTAAAATAAGATCTATTTTCTATTGCTCAACTGACGAGAATGAACGTACAAAATGGCTTCGTTAGTGCATAGTAATGTTATCCAAAGGATTCATGGTTGTCGCAGGATTTTCTAACAACGGCAAATTAAAAATTAAAATAGTCCCAAGTAAAGTCAAAATTCATTCTCTCTACTATCAGCAGAATATTAGAGCCAATTTTTGAAGAAAAAATCCAACTTTATAGGGAAAGGACATTGATAAATTTGTGCTTCTTATGGGCACAGACTCTAGTCACACATCTGAGTCAACTCTGCCCCTTATTTATCAAAGAAAGAATCAGAAAAAGGAATGAAATGTTATCCCATTTGAGGAAATACCTTTAAAATCCCCCTACACTTTTGCAATGGACTTTTGTGCTTCCATTTTATTAAAACGAGTCTTAGGAAAATCCCATCCAAGAACACTGAACGGATAAATGAGTAATGATGGTATGTGGCTGTATATACCTAGGCCTAAGCACGAACAGGACATAAAAACGCAATCTTGCCCCTGTGTCACAGAGTTCAAAATTCCCAGTTCCTTGAAGACCCGATAATACCATTTGAAGATTTAAATTATTCGGATCATGATGTTATTGAGGTCGTCGAGGCCCCCAACCGGAGCAGAAGACCTGGGCCCAGTTGACACATGCCTTAAGACAGCCATACTCGACCTGTGCCCCAGGGGGCCTTCTTAAGTGGCCCGGTCATAGACCATTGCTCTGAGAAATTCATTTTTTTATGAAATTTGTGGTGGGAAATTCTTTGTTAAAAAATCAAATACATCAACTTTGCTTTTTGCTGTCGATGTCGTATGGGAGCAAATTGGTATATTTTCCTTCTGATTAGTGATAATAGACAACAGTGGAGTAGCGATCATTTTATGAGTGGAACTAATTTTTAACTTGATGAATTTTCATTGAAAGTCAACTAGGGCTAGCAACCATTCTTTCCAAAAGTAGGGAATTAATTGCTTCAGTATTGGCTGGTTTAAAACATAATACTTAGAAATGACATGAAGAACAATGGTGATGCACCTTGTAATATTGAACAATGGTACATGATTTGGAAAACAGCTAAGATAGTTGTTAATGTCCAAACTCTCACATCATGCCAACATGAGGATTATGGGCTTTGGGAGATTTAATATGCATCAGCCTAACTACATGGCTGATAACTACTTTGATGGTAGACAGCTCTTTGTGATTAGTAATATCATGTTGATCACAACTGTATTCTTAACACAACCTTTAAAGAAAATGTGTTGCTTGCAGAGATTAAACCAGTGATACGCAACCTGCAGCCCACTGGATTTTTTTAAAGTGGCCCGGTCATGGCCCATTGCTTTGAGAAATTCATTTATTTTTGAAACTTTGGTAGGAAATTCTTTGTTAAAAAATCAAATAAATCAATTTTGCTTTTGATGTTGTATGGGTGCGAATTGATATTTTTTTCTGATTAGTAATAGTAGACAACAATGGAGTAGCGATTATTTTATGAGTGGTACTAATTTTTAACTATCTTTCACACCTTGCAAACGAAAAATATTCGAATAAAATAAATTGTTTCAAGACGATTCGGAAGTTGACTATTTTGTAGTGAAAAACAAGCATGGTTCAGTAATTTTTTGATTTGTCACGAAATATTTAAAAAATACCAATAAACAAGTATCATTCAATGACACATTTTCTCGAATATCTCTTTCAAGAGGTGATAAATAGGATTTCTTGAATAATCTTTACAACAGCAAAAAAGTGTTTTGTCTGTGGTAATATCACAGCGGTAACAAAGGCACCCTATGAAATTTGTTAGATTATTGGTAAACATATGAAACTGTTTACTGATTCTTAAAGAGAGATAAGATGTTCTTAAATGTTTCCAATTTAGAAAAATTTAGTAACAAAAATAATTAACCACATTAATTTAAACTTTCTTGGTTGTCTTGGTCATAAAGCATTGCCCCCCCCCTCCTTCCATTAATCTTCATGTTGCGGCCCGCGTGAAATAGCTATCGTATGTATGCGGCCCGCGTGAAATAGCTAACATATGTATGCGGCCCGGGAGAAAAAAGTTGAGTACCTATGCCTTAAGACATCCTTGAACGTTAGTCACTGTATGTTGTAGTCTTTGAGAAAGAGGTAAAGCGATTAAGTAATATGAAAACAAATGTATTTACTTCCAAACGTTGTGATTCGTTAATTCCTATTCATAGCATAAATGATCGAGATAAGAACTGTCACGGTTTTAAAAAGAATGAAGAAATGTGTCGATTATGCCACATTTATAGAAAAGCCATTTTTCGGCAAATCTTTTTTTAAATTTTTAATTTTTAAATTTAAATTAATTGATTTAATTAAAAATTTAATTTAAATTAAAATTTAATTTTTTTTAATTTTAATTATTTTTAAAATTAAAATTTTTGTGGGGAAAAAATTGTTTTCACAAAAATTTAATAAATGGAGAAATTGTAATACATTTTCGTGCCATTTATTTAAATATTTTCTTAGGTTAATATTTTTTTTATTAAATATTTTTTTTTTGCTGTGAAAATTTTCTTTTGGTGGTTTAAGTATTTAATTTAATAAGTTTTAAATAAACGAAAAAAATGCGTAAAATATTTCCTAGTCTGTCCTTTTCTCCCCATTTATTTCCCCCTTTAAAAGTTTTAAAAAAATTCTTTTCTTAAAGTTTGTAGATCTTTATATCAGATAGAATTCAATCAGTATAATAATTTACACTCATGTCCATAAATTAAGGATAATTCAGAATCACACAGAAATTGAACTCTAAAATAAAAATTTCACCTGTAGAATTATCACAAACATCTTGAAGGAGAATATGCAAATTACAGGAAACCACCAGATGGCGCGGATAGTACGTCACAATTACGAGAGTGTAAGAGAGGGGTATATAAGGAATAGTGGCAAAGTAGTAAAATTGTTCACAAGCGCTTTAAAAGCCTTTCAGTGCAATAACCGCATAGTTATGACACAAAGGAAGCATTTGGATGATTTTTATGTGGTAGAATTATCGGACGACTGGAATGTGGACGTACCCAGCTGGAAGTATCCGAGGAACTTGGAATCGCCCAGAGTGTCATCTCCAGGCTTTGGCAACGATTCCAAGATGATGGTAATGTGAGTAGATGTTACAGCACAGGTCGCCCCTGAGTTACAGCGCCGAATGAGGACCAGTACTTGGCAGTTACTGCCAAAAGAAACAGACGGAGCACAGCATCAGTTCAGGTTTAGTTTGCAGTCTGATTCTCGCCGGACTTTCATATGGAGAGCGCCAGGTACCCGTTACCACCAAGAGAACACCATTGAATGACACCGTTACGGTGGTGCAAGATGGCTAGTTTGGGGAGGAATTATTTTTGGTTCCAGAACTGACCTGCATGTTCAGAGTATAACGATGACAGGCCACATCTATCGGGATGTCATTCTGGAATAACATGTACGTTTGTTTCGAGGCGCCATGGGTGCTGAATTTCTGTTTATGGATGACAACGCCCGGCCTCACCATGCAAACATTTTAGACGAATGCCTTCAATCGGAGGATATCACCCGTATGGATTGGCCAGCATACTCACCGGATCTGAATCTAATAGAGCATGTGTGGGATATGCTTGGCCGACGAATTGCAGCCCGTCAACCCTCTCCCACCTGTCTACCGGAACTTTGAAGGGCATTGCTTGATGAGTGGTGTAATATTCCCCAAGATCAGATTGATAATTTGATACACAGTGTGCGTAGGCGTTGTAAGGCCTGTATTGCATCATCCGGGAGACATACTCCGTATTAACCATCATATTAACCGTGTTATACTGTCTTTTGTAAGTAGGTTCTTTTTTGAAATTTGCTCCAGGGAGTAAAAATTGTAATTTTTATTAATTATGTCAAACGTATAGCAGCTTTTTCGCTCTTTACCTTTTGTTTAATAAATTGACTTTACAAATAAGTCAAATTTGTTTTGCTTCTGTCTCATTCTTTGCCTGAACTTTATTATCCTTAATTTATGGACATGAGTGTATATTCAATGTTCGGGTTGTGCAAAGGGAGGTCAACTTCTTAACCATAAATTTCTCAACCTAAAGAAACGGGTGAAAGAAGCACTAGAGTTTAGAAAGTAGGAGTAAACACTGATTTTACATTTTTAGAACTGAACTTCATACAATTTTATTTGACTCGAAATTGGGGATCGGACCCTGACAAAGAATGTACCCCATTAATCTGACATAAACAGAGTGTAGTAAATAATGCGTCTCGTTCAAAGGTTGAAGAAACAAGATCGATACTTTCCACCTTCATTTCACTTCCCCCTTCAAGTTGCTCATTTCACGCAATCAAAGCCTTCACTCAAACAAAAGAAGCGGATTAAGGAAGATCCTTCTCATTAAAATTTTAAAAATTTCAATCCAAATCCCATATTTGACCAATTGCATTTCGATTTAAAACTGAATGACCTTGAAAAGATTCTCCATTTTAAAGAAAGAGGTTTTGTCTGTTACAAAAATCGGAAGTATTTTGAATGTTCCCCCTATTGGAGACTCTTGAGCCTAATAACTTCTTTTCTTGAACCACTAAAAATTGATCGTCGAGTCATATTTCTTTATGTATATTAAATTAGAAACTTAATACTGGTAAGATGGGTATACGCATAATTTGAATTCATCTATCCTAATAATGAAACGTTTTACATTATTCTTAAATAATAATTTTTCCACCATCCCTTCCTTAAAAAATGTTTATACCAATCCAAGTAAAATTTAATTTGGGTGCTTTTCTCTTTAACTAAACATATGTGTGTATATTCACAGGTGTTTCATCACACTATGAGTTGCAATTGGAGGGTAGTAACTTATCCATTTATGGTTCTTCTAAGCATTGAGTTTCTTGTACCGTTTGTCAGAAGAATTTTTAATATTTGAAAAATCATCTGCGCTCAATAACGTTCCTTGTAATATTTTAAGAAGTTACAAAAATGAATGTGGATTTTCTAATCTTTCAAAATTGTTTCAATTGATTAAAGATTTTCAGAAAATTAAATTCAACGTCACTCATATCCAGGCGGGGGTGGTAACTTAGTGGTCAAGGTCACGGACTAGTGGCTGGCCTGTTCTCATTTGGGGCCACTGAACACCTGCCTTTTAGAGGGGGTCAATGCACGTAAAATATGTTCTCCCTTTGGTAGGGTGGGGAAGTTAGAGAGAGCTCAAAAATTAAGAGATCCATTTCGAAGACCCTTCGTGTAGTTTTATAGTGCGGCATTGATATACATTCACACGCTCAGATCTTATTACCCCCTATCCTAGCGTTTCTCAAACTGTGGGGTGCGCCCCCCTTGACGGGCGTGATAACTCTGCCAGGGGGGGCGAGCATATTGAAAAGTCGAAAACAAAAGAATATTAATTTACTACAGTTAAACAAACAAAATATATTCTGATGTAATAAAAAAACATTTACACTGATATAATACACTAGTAAATGTATCAGTACTGCACAATGTATTTGATAAGACTAGGCAACACAAAAAAACAACTTTTTGTTCATTTCTTAGTTTTAAATAGCCTATTCTTACTAATTTTGGGTTGAAAAAAACGAATATGTAAATTAAATTTATTCATTAGCTCTTGTTTCTTAAGATATACCACAGCCCTTCCATCAATTTATTGGTAAATTTGAAGAACAAAACATTACTAACTAATACATACAGAACAATAAGTCATGTTTCTAGAAGCCACGTTCATGATTAGAAATCAGTAGTATATTTTAGTTTATATTTCCTGTGAACATTTCCTTTTGAAGTGCTTCTTGTATATCGAAGCCAGTATTCCTAGTTATCCATGTCCAGCAGTAGTTTGCAAACATTGATTCATCCCGACGACCCTGATATATACGTTCCATTGCTGCGATAGCTTGATGAAACCTTTCACCGTGTTCACATCGCTTACAGTTCCACAGTTTTTATGGAAAAAATCAAGATGGGAATGTAAAAAATGGATCTTTAGAGACATATTGCATCCTCTGTCATGGAAATTTTGTAGTTCTTTCACCAACTGTTGATAGTTCTCACCATTTTGGCTGTCTAAAAACCTTATAGCACACTTATCTTTGAGACCTAAATATAGTTGTGAATTGATTTACCTTGAGTTGTAAGACGAAAAACAGCGAATATCACTTGAATCGTGCACTATTGCATGTTTTTGTTCTACTGATGCTCTAGGTAAGACTCAAAACACACCTGAAGAAAGTTGGCACGGTTATACGCCTTTCGTTGAAATAAAAATCGTTCTTGAGGGAAAAGCTTCCATCTACCCGCTCAAATGAACATCAAAAAGATTATACACAGAAAGTTGAGAAAGATGAGTAAAAATACAGCTAGGTTCTGATTCTTGAAAACAAGAGCTAATCTGAAGTTTTTATGATGATTTTCATATTTACCAGACCAAAATACTTCATAATAAACTATTTTTGAGCCCGAAACAATTTTGATGTTGCCTAGTGTAATTAATTTAACAAGACTAAGTTAGGAACAAATAAAATAAATATCGGGGACCAATGGGCTTGTCGTACATGAAATTATATACAAAATTTAGCAATTATTTTAATATTTGTACGGTTTATAATTAATTATTCAACTGCCGATTAAAAGTTACGCAATTCGCTCCCCAGTGCCACCATTTTCCATGTAGGGGCACGTATGTGGTGCATTGGGGGGGGAGAAGAAATAAGTAAGCAAAGCCTCTGAAATAAATAAATCCTTAACAAATACTGTCAAGCTTTTTGTATTGCATTCCAAAGCCTTCGGAATAATTTTACGGATAGCAGTGCTCAGAAAAGATAGTAATTCGGCAAGACATATATGTTCGGGGCAACTAATGCAATGGCTGAGTGAAACATTTACATACGCCGGTGGCATTTAAGAGGTCCAAGTCATATTGTAGCTTTAGCGTCAAAGTATAGTATTATTGAATTTAAACATTGTTTTTGTATGGGGGGCGATGAAAATTATGATAAAATATTGGGTCGTAAATACTGAAAGTTTGAGAAGCACAGCCCTATCCCATACGATCGACAGTAACATCAGACCATGAAATTCCTCGTGGCAAGGGAAGCTAGATTACTTCTGTCGTTAGCCACTGTTTTGAGCATCATGCATGTGACGGTACAATTTCGCTCCATTCCACTCCAGTTTTGAGGCAGAATTCTCCACGCGCGTGTCTCGTCTCCTCTTTCCATACCACCAACTTTTCGAGGGGACTTTCGGGCTAGATGAGTATTGAGAGTATCTCCATGTTTCTCAGTCTCTATTCACTCACAAATATCCATGTCTTCTTCAGAACCCTTTGGCACACCAGTCAGCGTCACTCACCCCTCTCCCCTCTTCCATCCTTACTGAAATGAGGGATATTTAAAATAAATCATTTATAAACATTCATCTCTTCATTCAGTCGAGATCTTCACTCGATTCTTTAGATGGGACCCATTAAAATGTCGTTCTTTAGCTTCAGCATTTTTATTCCCGCGACTGAGTAATAACCCCCTAAGTAGGGGTATAATTTAGCACATGAATACATATAAATTATTTTTAGTTAGGGCCAAAGAAAGTAATAATTAAAAATATATTTAACAAAATATTATATAACACATATACAAAATCGCAAGCCGAAGTTATTTTCATGTATATATATAGAAGGTTTCACAAAACTTAACAAAGTATCTACTGATTCAGTTTCTTTTTTTACTCCGGCTAATTTTCCTCGTAGCATGCGAATAATTATTTTGTTGAAAAAATATACTCTTCGTCGGAGTCTATCTACACTATTAAAAGCCGAAGGTAAACAAATGCATGTATCTTTGTACCTATCAATGTGAGGTTATCTTCTCACGGACCGCTAATGCAGAAACACGACCAAAGTGTACCAAAAGATGGGAAACGATCCATGAAATCCGTTTTGACCATTTCAATTCCGATATTGCAATTAGTTAAAAGATATTAAATAAAAACATTGAAAACATTTAACTCAATATTCGCCTATATTGTTGTATAACAACGTTATTATTATAAAAACAAGTAATATAGAAAAAATTTTGGGTCAATTCCTACTTTGAATGGATGAATAGAAAGTATTTTTTTAACGATTGAAAATTTGAACTAGAAATATATATATATGCATTACAAAAACAAAAAATAGTTATATACCTCAGATAACTATAGTCATGATAGAATATAGATTTCGCCACAGAAATACTAGAGCAAACTCCTGGCCTTAGGATGTATATCTAATACATAAAATTCTCGTGTCACAGTGTTTGTAGCAAAACTCCTCCGAAACGACTCGACCAAATCGTATGAAATATTGTGCGTATATTCAGTAGGTCTGAGAATAGGACGTAAACTTTTTTTCATTCCGATATTGCAATTAGTTGAGAATATATTAATTAAAAACATTAAACGCCTAATTGTTTTACTCCTGAGGGTTGTTTATTTGTCTAAACTTCAATTCCGTTTCAGCCAAGCGAAGATCCCCACTTTTTTGACTATTTTAAAATAGCCATCCAATTTTTGCTTTTGAAATCACACAAAAAATAATTACAGATTCGGAAATACCATTTATTTCGCCACAATACGGTATAATTTTTTTTACAAAATAATGATATTTTCTGTTTTTTAAAATTTTTTTAAAAAAAGGGTTAAAACTGCCGCGTTATTATGAAAATTATATCTAAATTGTTGCGTATGAATTTATTTTCGTGTTATGGAAATAATATTCTACACTAAATAACTTCAAGCCTTTTTCTTTTAGAACCAGTCATTTAAAAAATACAATGACCAAAACTTTTTTCTACTATTTTTCGAAGAATTGTGAAAATTTTTACCTCAACATTAAATAACTTCACTATTTATTAAGATTATCATACGAAACCTTTTTTGCGTTTGTAGAATAATGTTATCAAACTTCTGTGCGAAGATTGAAAAAATTGCTAAAAATTAAGGGTTTAAAAAAAAAAAATTTGTTATTTTCGTAAAATACCGTTTTTGCGAGAAATAATTTAAACAGTACTTTTTGTTCATTTTTTATTTAAAAGTAATTCGTTTTTGAAATTAATGTGTGAAGTTTGAAAGCATTAACTTAAAAATTAAAACCTAAAAAATAAAAAATTTAATAAAAAATACGCGATTTTACAGTTAGCCAAGCCTTGGCGTCGAAAAATGGTTCCGCGCCAAATAGCTTTCAACTGTTTCACCGTCCACTTCACATATAACTCAAAGTTTACACCAAACAGTTCTGCTTAAACATGCAAAAATCAGCAAATTTGGCGAGTAAAAAAAATGCAAGTGAAAAAATTATTTTTGCTTCAAATTTCGTCACTTTTTCTTTATATAATTTTCAAAATTATATTATTATTGATGTCAGATTAAGATGAAAGAATGTATTCAATACATTTCTGAGATTCATTTAAAATATTTATCTGTATCAAATCAGTGATTAAAAAATAAAAAGCCAAAAACGTTTTTGAACAAATTTTAATAAAACACTCAAAATACTTAAATCAATCATTTAATAATTTCTTCTTTTATAAGGATAATTGCATGAAACTTTTTTCCAGTGTCTCGAACATTTCAAAAAATCCTCACAAATTTACTAGATTTTAAATAAGAGTGAAATTTTGCAATTTGAAAAATATACAACTATTTTTAAAAAAAGCTACATTTTCGTTTCCGGGGACAAAAAAATTGCAACGAAAGAATTGAAAGGTGAACGAGTGATTTATAAATTCGCACTGTTCACCTATTTGAGGGTTTTTGGCGACGGACCTCGAAATTTTCAACCATGGTCAAGTGACAAAGACGACACCTGAGTTTTCACCCATCTCTCCTAATTACCACACCAACGAAAGAAAAAAATTTGAAAAAGGGAGTTTTGATGGCATAGTTAAAAAATATCACTCACATCGCGCATACACACACATAAGTACTATCTTCCTGAGGGAAACAGGAAATTCCCATGGGGATTAAGTTATTCACTCGGTAAAAGCCCGTGCAACGCGGGACTAAGCGGAGAGGAAAGAAACAAAGAAGTAAAAGTAATTTCGAAAAATAATATTGAAAGTGCTGATTTTGTGAGGAGAAGGGAAAATGTTAAATGAGAAAGCCATGATACGCTCTCACGGGCCATGCACTCACATCGTACGCGTCACACCCACACAGAAGTGCTGGCGTCAGAAATAAAGGAGGAAATTAACATGGGGATTAGGTTATAACCTCGGTAAAAGCCTGTGCAACACCGGGTCGGGTCAGCTAGTATATACACTGGTGTCCAAAAGTTAAGCATAATTGATAAATATGTGAATAAAGAAGGAACTGTAAATAAGAATGGCGGGAAACGTGATATGCAAGTATAAAATGGTTATGATATAAGGAAGCAAATCAAAGAACAATAATAATTAATTTTATTATCCAAAGTATTATCCAGTTTGAAAGAAAACTGAGCATTGCAAGGATTCTTACTTTAAAGAAAAAATGAAAGAAAACATTAAATAAAAAACTGATGATGCAGTTTAATAAGGCGTATGGTCACCTCTGACAGCCAGGTACGCTGCACAGCGATTTACCACACTTGCTATGAGATGATGAATGAGTTGTGGGCTCAAACGGTTCCAAGCTTCTTGGAGAGCTCTCTTCAGTTCTGTAACGGAGCTTGGTGGGTGCGAAAGGGCTGCAATTTGTCTCTCGAGCATATCCCATATATGCTCGATAGGATTTGAATCAGAGGAGTTCGCAGGCCACGACATACGCTGGATGTTTTCCGTTTCAAGGAAGTCATCAATCAGCACCGCTCGGTCACATGGCGCATTATCATCCATGAATATGAAGTCAGGACCGACAGCACCTCAAAATAAGCGAACATAAGGCTCAAGAACTCCGTCTCTGTATCTTTGAGCAGTCACAGACCCCGTGTCAAGGAAATGTAGGTCTGTGCGGCCGTCCATCATGATGCCTACCCATACCATTACTCCCCTTGATGGAAAATGATGTCTTTCCGTTATGTTTCTTGGTTCAAAACGTGTTCCATATTCTCTCCAAATCGTTACCCTCCGAGAATCACTACTCAGACTAAACCGGAACTCGTCACTGAACATCACATTGGCCCACTCTCCCACACTCCAATGTTGATGTTTCAAACTCCAGTTCAAACGAGCGCGTTTATGCGCATACGTGAGGAGAATGCAAACTGCTGGTCTTCTGGCTACAGACCAGCATGATTGAGTCTCCTGTAAACAGTTTGTCTCGAAATTCGTATTCCTATGGCGACTGCGAGGGCCGAACCCAGTGCTCTGACAGTACTGCCCCTCTGACGTCACGCACTTATTACCAGATATCGGTTTTGGCGAGGGGTTATGACTCTTGGTCGACCTGATACTAGTTGTCGGGTAACATCTCCCGTTCTTTGAAACCTCTGCCACAGTCTTGAGATCACTGACTGGTCCACATTCAGAATTAGAGACACTTTGGTTTGTGATCGTAAGGATTCCAGCATTCCAACGATTCTTCCTTTTTTAAACATATCCAATTGGCGTCTTTGTGGCATCATTCACCTTGTTTGATGGTTAACAACGTTCCTTCGCACAGCAGTTGTACGAAACTTGTCTGAACTGCCTATGCTGCGTGAATCGGTTTCTCCGCGTTCCGACATGCGCCGGTGTTTCGCGCAGGACGTAGTCAACTAAAAAGTTTTGCATAAACCCAATGTTTCTTCTTCACCCAATTAATATCTGCAAGAAATTTGGAATAATATTACGAATATTTACTCCATGTGTTTCGCATTTTACGATTTATGCTTAACTTTTGGACACCAGTATATATATATATATATATATATATATATATATATATATATATAAAGGGAGAGAGTTAACTGAGATAGTAGGAATTGAAAAAAGTCTGCAAATCATTTATTTGCATTGTTGTAACAATGCAAACACCCGCTTAGACTAGTTTGGCTGAAAAACCGGTTTTCGACACCAAGTTTTGTCATTGTTTTCACAGTTACATTGTTACAACAATGGAAGTGAATCTAAGTTGGCGTCAAAAACCAATAACTAATTTTATTTAATTAACTAAATGGTAATTAATGAATTAATACTTGAAAAAACTATATTAACATTTAGTGTCATCCACTACAAGCTTAAAAAATTATTTGAACTTGATTGAATAAATAGAAAGTATTTTATTAACGATTGAAAATTTGAACAAGATAAATATACACAAGAGTGAGATAATAGTAGAAATTGAATGACGTAAGTTGGCATCGGAAACCGATTTTCAGCCAAACTCTCCAAACCGTATATGCATTGTAACAACAATGTAGACGAATAACGCCTTTTAGCGTTTTTCATTGATATCTTTTTAATTAATAGTAATTTCGGAATTTAAATAGTCAAAAGAGATTCCTCGAATCATTTCCCATATTTTGGTTCCTTCAGCGTGTTTTTGTACTCAGCGATTCGTGAGAAGACGGCCTCACTTACATAGGAACATTTGTTTTCCTTCGAATTTAAAACACACTTTCAAAAATAAGAAGTCATTTCAATAGCTAACTGTAAAACTTTTTGATTCATTATTTAACAAAAATGAATAAAAATGAGTATTTTTTTAAAAAATAGTTAAAGCTGTACTGTGCTTTTTATTATTTATTACTAAATTAATTATTTAATAACAAATTCGTACATTGTCTATTGTCTTGAGGATAAAACTAGATTAGCTTTGAAATTATTAATCGAAAATAGAAATTAGAAAGAAAAAAAGATCTTATCCAGGAGGGAAAGAGTTTTATACTTGAAAAAGCCCGTGCAACGCCGGGCTGAACGGATGGAAAAGAAACTTGTCTGATAAAGAAAAGAAGTTGTAGAAATTTTGAAAAAGGAAATTTAAATGACATAAACATAGACATCACTCATATCGGGTAAACACACCTAGAAGTGCTTGCATCCAAGAAAGAAAAAGGGAAAATTTACATAGGGATAAAGTTATACTCGTGGAAAAAGCCCATGCAACTCTGGGCAAAGCGGAGAAGATACAGACCCGTCCAACGGGGCAATGAGGTGGAAGAAACTTCAAAAAAAGAGAATTTTAATGACATTTGTGTAGAAATTACACACACACCAGAAAGTGCTAGAGGGGAAGGGGAAATTTTCAAGGCAAAAAGCTACACATTTGAAGAAGCTCGTGCAACCCTTTTTCAACAAAACTGTCAAATTCCCAACCGTCATTCGATCTTCTAAATAGACTGTTTCTAAAGAGAGAAAAGTTCTTCTTGCTCTTTTTCATGCATTTCTATGAGCTCATCAACTGTCAGCTATTGATAGTGGGAATCTTTACCGTCATCACTATATACTTTTAAATTTATTTTTCTGCCTAAATAACACAAAATAAATTATTATGCCGAAGTGTCAATTCCATGCGATGCGTCCAAACATGCACATTAGATAAACAGGAAGTTAGGAGTGAGTAATCGAGTTGTGTAGCTCTCAAACAAAAGACGAATTGACAAAATTAGAAAATCGCGTCACTTCTCGGATTCGCGTAGGTCGAGGTATTTCTAAAGCGCATTTGAAAATATCTCAAGGCCAGGATAGCCGAGTGTTCCTGTTAGCGAGCTCATTGTTTCTGTATACCCCCAAGGGTGGATGGACGGATTCATATTATATCTGTCCATACTCAAACTCTTCACGTTGGCGTGATGTAGAACTTTGGATAATGAGTGCCAAAGCTGAAGTGTCGTCCTTTTCATTTGATCGCGTTTCAATATAACGTTCCGTCACCCTAATATTACATTGAAGGTCGATGTTAGCAATAAACAATTAGGTACTGAACAATCAATCAGTAGAGATTGTCTGTACATGGATAAAGGAGACATAGATTGTCCCATTTTTTATTGAGATTCAAGCTAAGGCTGGAAAAGCAATCAATATTCAATGGTTTAGTAAAATATAATTGTAATGCGCAATTTTACACGTGATTTTCTAGTTCAAAACGATCGCTCCAATTTAAAACTGCATACAACTGATTTCTCTAATGAATCCCTTAGATAAAATAAGAGACATGTTTAAGAAAGAAATGCTGCTAGATGTCATTTAGTGCCCTTAGAATTGCTGCTTTGATGAATGTGAATGCATGTCCTATCTTTCTTTACCATTTTGTTTTCATTGCACAATTCTCTCTCAATCACTCTTGTGCGTTTGTGCTTTGTTTGTTTCGCAGAGTGTGGATGTTGAAGCCAACCGATATCACGCCACCTATCATAAGAGCACAGACAATGTCGAAAGTAAGTCCCTTCTCTCTTCCCTCTTTATTTTTAGTTTCTCTTCGCTCCTTTCATGTCGAATGCTCAATGTTGTTTTATTTACTTTACTTTTATTTTACCTATCAAATTTTGCCTGTCTCGATTCATTTTAAGAGAAGTTTCAATTCAACATAAATTAGTTGCTATCTTATGTATTAATTTTCCTTTAATAGGTTTTAATGATTTCTCAAAACATTTAACCGAATTCTAAAGGCATTTTATTTCTCGAAATGTAGGATTTGAATGTTTTATTCCTTTGGATTCCTGGTAGGGTCTGAAACGTGATCAAATCAATGGAATGCGTTTAATTTCTGACAGTCACGTGATAAATTCAGTCACGTGTTCTCATTTAATTCAAAACAGACGTCCAACTTGTACTTGCTAATATATTTTTTATGAAATTTTCAAATTTTATTATGGGGAAAATATGCAGACATTCATCAAAAAGTATGTAAAAAATTCTTATATTAAGGTATATGTGCATAAGTTAACATATACCTTTAAATCAAAGGCCTTTGTTTACTTACGTGTGTTATTACTGTTGCAGTTTTTAGAAGAAAGTTTCTGCAAGAAGTAAAAGTTAGCAACAGCGTAGCTAATTGATTAGAAACTCGTGATTGCAGTTATCATGTGACTATGACGTCACGTGAATTTAGCCCATTATCTTCCCTTAAAACGATTACTTCTCGCTTTTTCATCATTTCTCATTTTACCTCTGGCAACAATGAATATATCTCTACTTCAGCAGGCTGATCTTGCTCTAAGGGACACATGCAATTCCATTAATATTTCAGAACATTTTTCTCCTAGAGTATTAACCGTTTCGATTGGCTAATGCACCCCATTATTTACAATTGGATGGCTTATTTACTGCCGTTTTCCTTATAGAGTTTGATACAAATGAGTCGTGAAAGACACTCTTAAGGTGAAAGAATAGCAACAACATTTCAGAGCACTGAAACAGGCTACTTGCAGTACATAGTGTTATACTAGCCAGGACCCACCTCAAGGTAATTGAATAAAATACAGAAGTATCATGTAAATAAATATAAAAACTAAGGAAAATTACAAGTATAGTTCTTTTATCACAATCAAAATACGATAATTCGTGAGGAAAACAAGAGACCCAAAAGGAATCAAACTCGAATGGCCCTTTACTAATTTCTTCCAGTCCAGCTTAAGGGTAAATGGTCTCTGGATAAACGTTTATAAAACTTCAATGGATTCATTCAACAGTTACTGCGCCCCGGAGTACAGAGGGAATCTGAAAAAGAGTGAGGATCATTGGAAATCAAGAGGATGTTCCGTTTATTATATGCACAAAACTGTTGTCTCATTGATTGTACTGCAGACAAAAATCCTTAATCTCACAATCCCGGTAAAGGAAAAATATACCATAGAAGGTTTTTTTTTAAATTTAAATTCTATTCTTTTTAAAACAAAATTTAAATTGTTTTCTCCTCTATTTCTTACGTAGTGTAATTTTATATTTTTACATATTTTTTTACCTTTACTAAGACGATGAAATATTTTACTGAAATGTGATTTTTCCCTTAAATTTGATTTATATCAAATATTGCTATAAATAAGCCATTATAAGACTTACATTAAAAAGCTATAAGGGTTTTTTTCCGCTGTAGATAATTATAGTGCATTGTTTATTATTCTGTATCATTTAATTTTTGCGTTTTCACAGAATGATTTGTTTAAGAATTTTATCCTTTCAACGATTGACAAATTGGTAAAAGAATGGGTGAAGAATGTAAAACTGCACTTAAGTTTCCTATTGGGTATACATCTATTAATTATGTTTTATATTTAAATATATGCTCATTGCAAAGACTACTTTTTCTTATCCGTAAATAATTTTACTGAGCAATCATATTTCACTGAGGATCTAATCCTTTCATTTATCTCTAGATTCAAATAGTATTTCAAACCGAGCTTCTATTCCTTAGACTAGGAATCAACAAAATAGGTGTACGAAATAAAGGACAGTGTAATTATTACTCAGTCATCATAATTAAACTCTTATGCTTGTTTTTTAAAAGATGATTTTGTGCTAATATTCTCTTGAATTGTCAAATGCGCAAGTACATATTATATAAACTATTAATATATATATATATATATATATATATATATAACCGACTTAATATATTAACTATAATTTAAGTTAAGATTATGTATATGTGGGGTTATGGCACGGAGTTCTAGGGGTATTTAAATTGACGACACTGCTTTTGACTAAGACTAACGTTTAATGTGGACACACTTGTTACAAGACTACACACTACTACACAGATATATGATTAATAACGTTTAGACAAACTTCTTGCTCTCAACAATGGTTTCTCAATCTTGTATTCACATCACAATTATCATACCACAGTTCACAATGGTAACACACGTAGTTCAACGATGTTAATGGAATTCAGGTGAGGCATGGGTGACCGCGTCACACCACTTCTAGCATACGATAGCTGGTCCTTTCTCGACCAATACCCGGTTGCTTTCTTTTATCAGCATCGCTGGCTCTCAGACCTCCTCGTCGAGACCGCTCGCTCGCCAATCTCTCTCTGCCCAATTCGCTCGCTGGTGGCTCGCGTCGCCAGAGCCCTCTAAATTGCGGTCTATGTGGAAATTCCCATATATATATATATAGTTTTAATGATTTTTTATGTATGAGAAACTGGATTATCAATCATCTAATTGAAATTTTTATATCTCAATAAAGGGGCTTGAAAATTGTACAAAATGAACTCCGCACAAGGAACTTGCAACGATGCATGGGAAAGCGTAAGTGCATTGGTGTTCAAAATTAAGAGAATTTAGATATTTCATTAAAAGATTTAACCGGAATGTAAAAATACTGCTTCAAAACAAAGATGCTTATTTGGTGTGTCGTATATGTGTATACGAGCAAAGCTAGTCGAGTAAAAGGATTTAAAGCACGTGTGCCAAAATCCGCCTTTCATTTGCCAGCACACCTGGTCAAATTTCTTGGTGTCTTTTAATAGTAATCGGTTAAATTAATATTCATACATTAAAGATGAATGACCCACAATTATTAGATAATAGAATGAGGTGGCAAAAGTTTTGGGTGGGTTAGAAGAAGACCAGTCTCAAATCCAGATTTGTAGAGAAATCAATTTAAAGCCCAGCGTCGTGTTCAACTTATGGGAACAATTTCGGAATACCGGAACCGTCGAAGGAAAGACTGGGCGAGGTCGTCCAAGAGTCATGCTGCCTTAAGAAGATAAAATCGCAATTTGTCCATTATAGTGAGGCATAACAGGGATCTCTCTTAAGTTATATACGGCCACAGGAAACATAGTTTCAAGGAGGACTCTTTCCAGAAGACTTTAAGGTAGAAGGCTGTTGGTAAGAAAACCTGCTGTTTACGTTTCTCTCAGTTCTGTGAACAGGAGAGTCCATTTAAAAGGGCGCAGAGATCATAGAGCATGCAACAATGGGTGACCGTTCTCTTCACTAAAAATCCTGGTTCAGATTTACCAATGATTCTCTCCGTACTTTCAAAGGGAGAGAACCAGGGACTCGCTACTTGCCTCCAATGTCCAAAAAATCGACCACTAAGGTCACGAGGACTTGATAGTCTGGGTGAGCAGCACGTTAGATGCGCGTTAGATGTACGTTAGATGTACACCCCGTGTCTTTGAAAGAGACACTGTGACTGCTATGAAATTTAGAGATGTGGTCTTATCCTTATGCTCGCCTTTCACACGTGCAGTTGGCCCTAATTTCCTTTTAATGGATGAAAATGTGAAGCCACGTAGAGTTCATCTGGTAGATGAATTTATGGAAAGTGATGGATTTGCCGGTTGGATTCACTAGGCAGACTTCCTCCCTGTCGAGGATGCCTGGGACACTTTGGAGAGGGCAATTGCAACTCGCTTCCCCCTCTGATAAACATCCAAGGCTTGAAAACAGAGTCGCTGAACGAGGGGGCGACATCAACTCATAAATTTCCAGTTAGAAATCATGGCGTGATGTTTGTATATCTGTAAGAGGGGATCATACTCCATATTAAACAATTAGTTTTGTTCTATTCTGCAACTGCTGTTTCATACCTTCCGACTCCGATGAGTGTTACGCACGATCATGCATTTGCATTATAACTGTTTAATGGCTATTTTTTGCATTATAATAATCCAATGTACGTTCCAAATTTCATTAAAATCTCTCCAGAAGTTCTAGAAATGATGAAAATTCTCTTAAATTTGTGAGCACCAGTGTAGCTATTCTTCAGCCACCGTTGGCGCAGTTTATGTTTTGGAGAATGAAAATTAAAGCGCTAGGAGTTTGTTTGTGGCACATAACCTGCACAAAATGCATATTGCTGCGGAACTTAGGATAGACTTGACATCCCACGTGGATAGTATATAAAAGTTTTTCATGTAAGATAGCAAATGGATACAAGCACTTACCTCAAACAAAAGAATAATTTACTATAACCTTAAATATTTCTGGTGGCAGCTGTTGATATCGTCAGGAGCGATACTTAGAGAAGGTGGTTTTTCCAGCTATGGTTACACATTTCCAGTAGGACTGAATGTCATTGAAACCTTTTTCCGTTGACCTTGTGCGCATTTGTTGAGAGGGCGCAGTTGTCCTTTGGATCACTAATCGATAGACTCTCCATGAAGTGAGTAGCGTTAGGCTGTGGGGCCACACTTCAGCGGAAGCAGTTGAAGAACCTTGTCAAGGGTGTTTATTTGAACCTCTCACCTACCGGTGCACATCTATGCCGTGCATCCTGTAGTCGACTGGAACGGAAAGGAATCTCTCTTCGGTCCAGTGGTTAAACTCTTTTATTCTTGTCTTTTGATGCTCCCGACTTGCCAAAGAAGGGTCTACTTACTAACAGCAAAACCTCGCAAATATGAAATTGAGAGAGAAACGACTTGACTGCTTCAAAAATAAGTTATAATTGGAAACAATAAAATTAATATTCTTACCCAACGGGTCGAGTCACATGAGGATGACCCCATGCTAATCATAGCACAGGAATCAGCTACACCACTCTACGCCGCACTGCTCAGGCTGCATCTTCCCGAAACGCAAGTAAACAAATGACGTCGCTGGAAGTTTGTCATGGAATAAATGGTTTGATTTTCAAATCCAATCGTTCTTTCAAGATTTTCTATGTTCAAAATTTAATAAATGCCAAATTGCTTTATTAATTAATATTTTTAGGCATGTCTTAGATTCTATTACGATAAAATATAATTTCAACTCAATTGCATATGAAAATTAATATTAAAAAGCCACATGCAATTTTTTTGTATTGTTTTTTTAGAAAGATGAAAATAAATTTATATTATTAACAGTTAAGAAATATGACCTTCTCTCAATAAATTTTTTAATAACTGGATATTTCACCTTTTAGCTTCTCTCAACCAGAGAAGAGCGTTAGAGTGAACAGGATATTATATTTTTCGTCTCAAATGAAAAGACTTTCTCTTATTAAAATGACGTAATTACCTGAAGTAAAAATTAATCTTCCTTTGAACTAAACAGAACAATGATATATGGCAAAACCGTATAGGCCGAAGTTTAGTAGCCGGAGTAATATAAACCGCTGTTTGTAAAAAATGCAACACCACGAAGGAAACATTAGAATTAAATGAATTTTATGCACAAACGACTTGTATAAGTACAAATAAATGACGAAATTTTCAAAAAAGAAAAACAATATTAAGTGTCCGAAATCAGTATTTGGTGTAACCACCACGCGCTGCAATAAGTGTTGCTATACGACGTGGCATGGAGTCAAACAGGTTTTGAATGTCAGCTTGTGGAAGAGAATTTCATATTGCTTATATGCGCAGTAAAAGTTCATCTTTTGGAGCTGCAAAACGTGGATCACGAGCGAGACGCCGACCCATTAAATCCCACACGTGCTCACGCAGTCGAACACAATAAAAAAATTGTATGGGAGACTTAAACGAAAAATTGGGGTTTTTGGATTACATCAATCGGCTATTACAAAACCAATTAACCCATAATACAGAAGTCACCAGACTTGAATCCGAGCAAATTCTTCCTTTGTGCTCACTTGTCTTACCATTGGCCACCTTACAAAAATGATTTTTTAATTTCGTCCTCCGATTGTGACATGTGATTGCGGCTGATAATGGACATTTCGAAGATATTGTAATGGGATTTTCATTCATTAACAGATTCATACATTGAAATTATAGCATACTTTTTTGCTTCAAAATTTGAAATGAATTATTTCAATATTTGCTCATTATGTGGGCTTTCAAGTACAATCAATTGTTGCAGGCACAAGACAACGTAATTCAAAATAACGCCTAGAGTTCCTTGCAGGTTTTGTAGGGCATGTCTCACATTGCTGCTTTTTAAATCAACAGCATATTTGGGGGTTTTTTAATACCCCCACACCCAAAGTCGGAAAATTGGATCAATGGGTTTTTAACATCAGCAAAAACTGTGTTATTTGTGGGATTACCCATTATGTAAAAAAAAGCCTTATATTTGAAGTGAAATATTTGAAACTGCAGCTCTCAGTGAGGTCGAAACGAATGTTTCCAATGCCAGGAAACTATTGAAAGGAATGCGAAAAGAATCAATTCAAAGATGACAGAATGATAATATCTGGATTCTCTTTGGGGTACTTAGTTCATAATTTTTTTCTTCTAAATGCCAAAGCAAGCAATTTCCTATTGTTTTCAGACTATTGTAATTAGACATTTGCAATATTTTTTTCGATATATTGCAAATATTATTGTGAATTTTTTATATGACTCAATAAATTTCAACATGTGTCCTCTTGGTAGCTCAGAGAATGTCTAAGCACTATTCCAGTTCCTGCCTAGTGTTGCACTTTTTTCAGCATGCTTTTATAAATGAGCATTTTCTGAAGAATTTTTACCAAATTTGTTTGCGATGTTTGAAGTTCCCGTTATGCTTCACAAGTTGATTTAGGAATCCATTGAAACGGTTGCCGTAAGTGTTCCACAGTTGCTTCCTGGGCCTGACACTTCTGGGAGAAATGTTTAATGCCTATTTTTCGAACGTTTCATTCCACCCCTTTATTGATTTTGCATCTGAAAGGTTTGCTTTCATAACAGCTTCGAAATTTACACTGAACACGACAAAGCGATTTCGATTCGTGAAACCAAAGCACACAGCGAGAACACACTCTTGAATCAATGCCATTTCGGCAAAAATGATGTCTTTCTTACAAATGTTTCCCTGGGCCACTCTAGAAGGAGTATTCGCGCCATCTACTGCACACACGCGCGCGCAAAACTATTAAAACTGATTCTCCAATGCTAGAAAACTTAAATTATTATGTTTTGTAATGCTTTCTTATAATCAGGACAAGACTTTTGTTTCATCGCGGTGTAAAGATAAACTCTCTCTACTTCGCTAGACTATTCGTATTTACCTTTATTCTAGCCCGTTTAAAATGAGGAAAGTGGATGTAAGCATGCAAAAGAAAAAAATATTTCGCACATATTTAAACAAACATTTTTCTAATAGAATTATTTTGGCTCGGTATTTTTGAAGCGTTGGTCCAAACTGATTTCTTTTTTTTTCTCTGTGCAGCATCGTACGACAGTGACTATCTCCGATCCGGAAGAAGAGGAGATGAATGACATCCGCCTGAGGAGGACGTCTTCCCGCAGACGACCCACAGATCACAAGTACGCCCGATTCCCCCCGATGGTCATGATCTCGACGCCCCTTCCCTCTGACGACCCCTCGGACACGCCTTCGCCCAACCTCTCCGCCGAGCTGGTCAGGATCTCCACCCTCTGAAAGGCCTTTCTCTGTGCTTACTCTGACAACACACACCTTCAAACGGGCGACCGATAAAAGCCTTTATCAGTCGCGGAGGGCTGATATTGAGTGCATGTAGGGTGGTCTCTTTCCTCGTTCTCGTTTAGTGCCTATCGGATGGTCGAATTAACAACAGAAAATGCATGTTCTTTTTATTGCTGTCTATCATAAATACAGAATTTTAAGTTAATTACATTTTAATTTTGAGGAAAAGTCATTTTTAATTCTTTTCTCCCCTCTCATATAAATTTCCACCGTTTAATTTATATGATTTCTTAACTCTTCGAAAATTAAATCACCGTACTTCCGGAATTTAATTTTTATTATTTTCTCAGTATTTGATCAAAGTATAAAACGATAAGATTCCTAAAATCGCCCTTTAGGAGTAGTTAATTTTAAGACCGTGGTTTCGGATAAGTAATTTAAGATATTTGGCTCTAGCTCCAAATTGAACATGAAGTGAGTAACCATCCTGACATGTACACAATACAGTTTCTGCATTTCTCAAAACAAAAACAAAAAGTTTTTCTTTCTTTCTGTGAGCGCTACGTGATTGTTTGGAACTAAATTACGTGAGACGGCCAGCGAAACATTTTTAGAAGTATTCAACAATTGGCGAGATATTTTCAAGCTCGGCTGAAGAAAATGAAGTTTTTATCACAAATTCATTGAGTAGCGATTCGAAGCAGCACAACTGTTACTGTTGCACAGTAGGCCGTTTTTGTTTAAAACAGATAACAATACTACTACATCTTTTGCCTATTTGCTCGCATTTTGTTTCTGTAAAAAGTTTTTACCAAAAACTTCTTTAATTTACTTTAAAAAAAAATTTTACAAAAATCACTTTCTTTTTTTCTTTTTTTTAAAAATTAGATTTTAAGATATTTGCATTTTTTACTAATTTTTAAAACCAGTGTAGTCAAAATAATTCACTGATAGTCAGTCAATTATCGTTAGTTTCGTTTTAATTTGTAAAATAGATTAATTCAAATGGAAAAAAAATTATTCCAAATAAGTAGGCTTATGGAAAACCGTAAACTGCAGTACGAGAAATTTTTGTTCATTTGATTTGCTAAAAGTATTCAAAATCAGTGATAAGTGTGCTATTCGATATCGATTAAGCTCTTCAATAAAGGACAGAATATGTCCATTTTTTCGATCCGTTTTGAATAAATACACTAAAATTCGAAAATCGAAATTCAATCATTTTCAAATTCTATTTGCTTCATGTAACGAAGAGCAGAAATGGCGACTGCAGGAGTGGACAACTTCGTGGAAAACGAACTGCAGCTGAAGCACCGCTTCTCGGCCTAAGGACAGCTCTGGTCCAGTGATGGTACAATCTAGTCAAAGTTTTGAAATATATATACATACATATATATTAAGTATATAAACGTACTGAAACAAAGTTTAGAACACCTGCCTCTTTGCTATCTACCCACAGATGTTAGAAACGTTTACTTAATCAACCCTACGGGTAAAAAAGGATGGTCTCTTGCTGTCGTTTTGAGTGTGATTTTGTTTTTAAAAGTGTCTCTCTTTTTCCATCATGAACTGAATATGAAATGTTTATACATTCTCTTGTTATTTGTACAGGATTATTTTTTTCCGAACACAACTGCCTATATTTTTATTTTTAATTTTTCTTCTCCCTTTGAGCCATTTAAAGAAAACCATATGTAACGAAAGACCTCGGAGGAATTATACTGCAAGGAAAAAAAATTAACAATAATTAAAGGCGATTTACTTTCATCGCAGCGCCATCTTTTGGCAAAAAAATGCGGTAAATTATGTGGCAAAGATCTCACAAGAGAGTTTAAGTACAGGCGGCGACAGTTTTTGCAAACAATAAATATGTTTGGAGCATGTTTACTTTGGTACACACTTTACAATCTTTTATTATAACCGTTGCAATGAAGAGTATATTTTTTTTTCGGTCAAAACTTACTGTGGTTTTTCACAACGCCTGTAAATATTACGAAGCTTTGTTTCGCTATTTCTAAAACAGAAGGGAAAAAAAAGGAAACTGCTTCTAGATAAAATGATATATTTTGAAATAATATACGCTATAACAAGAAATAATGCTTGTATATATATATTAGCGACTGAATTTATTTTCAAAAGACAAAGTAAAATACTCATTGGATGCGAGCGGTGAAAAAGTAATCTGAAATATTAAATTTTGAATTTCTTTTTCCAAACACGTTGCGAAGAATATTTTTTGAATATATTAATTATAAAAAGGAGAGAAAAAACGCTTAAAACTTGCATCGTGTGCATGCAAACATTTCTACTTCACAATTGCCGAATCAGCTTGAAACGCTTTATCGAATTTTAGAGGAACTTTTGGAAAAATTTTTTCCCACTGAAAGGAGAGGGGGTGTCCATAGAAAGTCCGGAAATGTTCTTCCGGGCGGTTTGATGGACACCCCCGTGTGAAGACAGGGAAGTTCTGTCCGAAGAAAATATACTCCGATACATTACTGAACATATAATAAAAAAAAACCAGACTATTTTTATATATCTATCTCTCTCACATTCAGCGTATCTAGAGCCTTTAATCAGAAGCACTTTTTGTCATGGCGCTGCACGTGCTGCTACTTTGACCTGGCCGACCCCACTTTCTTTTGTTCTCTCTCTCTCTCTCTCTTTACAACATTCGTTTATTTTTCAGAGGAAAACAAATATGTATATAAGCTAAGACAATGAACTGTGTGTTTTCTTTCTGTTTTTTTTTTCATCTGTCACTCCCCTCGTGCAGAAGCACGGGTCTATCTATACACACGAGATATATATATATGAAAAGTCAACCCCTCGCGCTGTGAAAAAAATTATGTTGCCTATTTTGAACCCTTCTGCCTGCCTCTTGGAGCGACGCCCTCTCTGTCGCCCAGCCAATGAGCGTCTTTCACCAATCAGGATAGGCTTTTTAAGATAACGGCACGAAAACTAAATATATCAAAGGTCAATTAAAGTAAGTAACGAACTCAAGTCACTTTCGATATATAAACTGAATTTATTGCTCAAGATTTTGAATTATTTTCCCTCCATGTGCGAAAACAAACATGAATTGAGCGATTCGAAATAAGTCCCCCCCCTCTTCCTCCCCCCTCCCTTTTAATTCATCAAGTTTTAGTTTAAATTATTTTTCTAGGTTAGATAGATTTTTCTTTAGTATCAGTGTTCATCAGCAAATTCTAAGTTTTAGCGTAAAAAGTGTTTTATTTAAAACTGATCACAATAAAAAGAAATACTAGCTCTGAACATTTTCAGAAAAGTTAGCAGAAACGAAAAAACGTGAAAAAAAAGGGAAAATCTTTAGTTTTTCACCCTTTTCTGCGAATCTTTCCTTTGGAATGCCTTTTCTCGAAAAAGTTGCTCGCGAGCTTAAACTCTTCTAATCACTCCATTTTATTTTTCGATGAGAAAACTCGATTTGTAAAATATTTTTCTTACGTCCGCAATCTGAGCTTATTCATTTTTGCTACTGCCCGTTTCTATTAACAACACAAAAAAAAAAGTCTTTCTTTTTTTATCGTGCTGAAAAGGTCCCTCTATTTTTGAGTTGATGGGATCGCATTTTAAAATCGCAAACACAGCACCTAGCTTTTTACCGAATTTTTTTAGTTGCGTCGAAAAGAAAAACGCGTTTTTCCGCGCTTCTCCAGTTTTTATATCAACACAGTTTGCGCATGCGTCTACTCACTGGAAGCACAAAACAGGATTCAGAAATGATGACATTTCGGCAAAACAGTCGAAAATAATGCTCGAAGTTGGAAGTGTTCTTTTTTAAATTAAAAAAACGCCATATTTATTGTTTCACAGCTTGAATTATAATTTCCCACTTCGCAAAAATAAAATATTGATACAAATTTTATTTTAGTAGTACCTGTAAAATGTTATAAGAAAAGAGAGAATTCCATTAAACATAATCCTAAAAGAAAAAAATAGGAGTGTGCTCAAGTAAGAACTTCTTTCCGCTTATAACCAATTGCTATTAAAATGCGTAATTAAGATTAATTCGGAGAAATGGTATTTGTCAAAGCTTGTAGAGCGGGAAAAAAGTTTTTAAAATAAATATCTTGAGAGAGAATCTAAAAATTTAGTAATTTTTCTACTTTATTAAGAAAAGCGTGAAAGGTATATCTTACACGTACCTGCGCATTTTCTGTCTCTAATGTTTATGAACAATCTCAGCTTAAGTGAGTAACACTATTACAAAATGAAAGAAAAGGATCTTATTACATGGCTTGTTGTGATTTTATGCTCGCAAAAAATCGTTTCGCAGTTCCAATGGCTGAAGCAACATTGCCACTTTTTTACTCGCATAAATTCATCCGAAATCTAAACGGGAATTCATTTTCTCAGCATTCCTTGGGAAAGATTCGACTATGAAATGAGATACAACTACTAACAATTCACTGAGTGCAAGAAAAAAAAAAGAACTTCATTTTACTGAATTTTTTTAAGCAATTATACAAAAGATATGAAAGTTTCAAAATTAAAAATTGTGTGATCGAATCGAAATAATAACTGATTTCTTAAAATTACGCATATGAAATAACTTTCTCCAACACTTGTTCGAAATGAAAAAAAAAAATTAACTGCGTCGAAGTTCATTGGCTGGCGTTGGGAGAGGGGGCGGTGGCTCACACAGAAACAGCGATCTAACGAGCTTGATCAGAAAGATCTTCATAGGATTAAAAAAAAACACACTTGTAAGAATCAATCCAGAAAAAGGAGTAAACAAAATAAATAAATAATCTCGTCCTATTTTCCATATAAAAAGAAATCCAGAGAATTTATACTTGTGAGATATAAAAAAAGAAAATTTACAAGCTCATTATTTCGTTAAATAATATGTTTTTTGTGAAACCTTTGATGCAAAATAACTTATGTGGAGTTGACCATAAAAAAGTAATTAATTGTGTAATGTATAGCACTCTATGTGTTAAAAGCTGATAGAAGAAGCCTTTAATAAATGCCTGTTTTCCGTTTCCTTGTGTTTTTATTTCAAATCAACACACAACTCTCTCAAAAAAGCGAAACGAACTAAAATTTAAATTGTATTTATTAAAAACTCTACAAGAAGTGTTCAAAAAACATTCGGCGTCAAATTCTGGAACAGTAATTTCACACAGAGCTGGCATTCTCTATAAAGTGACCTAAGTGCACAAAAACCATCCAGGGTCTTAAATTTTTTGTTAAGTAAAAAAGTACTAAAAAGACGAATATACGAAGTAGGAATCACAAAAGTTACCGGACTAAATCTATGACTTAAAAAAATATTACCAATTAAATTACTGAAACACATCCTCCTTCGAAATAAGAACAACACAGTTTTGTTATCGCTTGTTCGAAACATTTCTGGAATCCATTTTCAGCCATGTACTTTTATTCAGCCTGCGAGGCACTTTGAACTTCATCTGCAGACGACTTTTCAAGCGACGTTCCAGTTCAAGAAACAAGCTGAAGTCACAGGGGGTCAAATCAGGAGACTATGAAGGATGTGGCAAAGCAAGTTTTGGCTTTCGCAGGAAAATAAGTGACGAGGGAGGAGATTTGCAGGAGCGTTGTCATGCAAAATCAATCATGACTGATTAGCCCATAATTTTGGTCGATTCCTTCGGATCGACTCATAGAAACAGCATAGGATGGCTATATCGCGAGTTCTTTGATCATGGTGCGTCCTCCAGGGATAAATTCCAGAGACACAATACCCTAGGTATTGAAGAACACCTCCAGTATGATCTTTCCGTTAGAGAGATCATAACGGAATTTCTGTGTACCTGAAGATTGTGGTAATTTCCACATTGTTGATGCTTCCTTGGATTGAGGGTCATATATAAAAAAACACCATTTCTCGTTTACAATAACAATTTTGCCAAGTTGGGAAGGATCTTTGTCCAAAGGCGAGATTATGTCTCCCGGCATTTCTATTCGAATTGTGCTTTGGTCTTCGGTTAACATGCAGGACACGATGTGTTGATACACCCTATGCACGTAAAGATCCTTAGTGAGTGTCCATTGACATGTGAACGAGGATATCCCAACTGATTCTGCTATTTGCGCTTTTGTTTGAAGGCTGTTCTTACGTCCCGCCTCAAAAAACCTTGTTAATGCTTTCAGTGTTGAGGGAAGTTTGCAGATGTTTTCGACATTTCCCCTACCTTCTCTGAAAAGTTGATGCCACGCAAAAGCATACGCTCAAAAAAAGGAACCACTGCCTTACGCATACTTCAAACCTCTGAAATTTCCGTAGCACACTTTCCCAAGAGAAAAAAATTGATATTAATTATCTTCTCAACAATGCAATTTCTTTCAATCTCGCTGGCAACTAAATGCATCCACCAACAAAATACGACGCCGTGGCAAGCCACCAACCACGTGATTTAATGTAATCCAAAGCAGTTGTCTGATGAATTCCAAACTTAAAAGCCACTTCCATATAAATTAACGCGGGATTTGTCTCAAACATACTGCGTAGCACTTCGTCATTGACATCTAATGGCTTTTCTATGTGTGTGTGTGTGTGTGTGATCTGGGTTCATCGTTCAATGAAAAAGCACCCAAGCAAAATTTGCAAGCCATCTTTGGCATGATCGAGATGTTCTCCAAACATGTCTGCTTCGCGTTATTGCATTTTTGGAACTCAAACAACATACAATGTCTTAAGTGCCCTTTTTCTCCACTCGTATCTACAATTTTACAAGTTTAAAAAAATTAGGTAAAATGCAAAAACACGTGGTAAATCATCAGTAGTATACTGATCTAACTTATTATAAACCCATTTGAATCGGATCTAAGTTCTTGCTAAGGATCGAGAATGCATAAAATTGCACGTGTTACGAAACGGTAGAACTTTCCCTTATACCGAATACTTCCTAAGTGAATCTGCGTCCATACTATGCGGAAAACACGATCTGTAATTGGAGGATGACCGATCGTCTGAGAACACAAGATGTCGGCAGTAACACACAACTCCGGCGGCCTGAAGTTAACCTTCTTGCTGCTTAGTAATTTTATCAAAGTAGGTTCCGAAATTGTGTATTTTTTTTATTACGTACTTTAAATTTACATTTTAGAGTTAAACTATACAAAAAGATTTTTCTAAAAGAGTTTTCATTTTAAATATAGAATTAGATCATAAAAATGTGAACATAAATGAAAATAAATACGAACAGCATGAGTTCGGAAAAAATTTTATTCCCGCGGAAATCATGGTTGCTGAAATTTTGTTGCATCTGCGTTGCCCTTGGAGACTCCCTTTTTCAACCACAATGTCAACAACAAAAGTGCGGAGATACCATTATACACTGAGAAATGCATTCAATATAACTTACACAATGTTTTATTTATCTTGATATACCATAATTTAATATATACCAACCGGTAAAGTATATCATATTCTTCAAAGATTATCATTAAAAAGTGGCAAAAAAAAAATCCATAGCTTATATGAATGATAGTGATATATTTCGCAAAATCTTTGCAAAAAACACTAGCCAAAACTGTTATTTTAAAGAAATGAACGCATACACGGAGAGAAAGGGAGAAAATGTGCTTACTCTTTTCAAAATCAAACTCTTTCGCTAACTCTTTTGTACGTTCTATGCATCATTGTTAATCTTCAATAATTGTTGGCAATTTCATTGATAATATTTAGGAGAGTCTATAAATATCTGTGAGAAGTCGTTTACTCTATTTGTTAAGATAGTTAGATGGAAATGACATTGCTACGAGTTGCTCTACTTCTAGACATCTCAACTCATCTCGCAGCGGGGTCCAAAGACTGTGAAATTAGCATGAAAATCCTGTGTTTCGAAGGTATTTTCCTGGCTGCCCTCACCATCACGAGGCCTTTTTTTTATATTGCTCTTTTGCTCGAAGAAGAAAAAGAAGCACTGCTGCACCTCAGCTCACTGCAGATTATTTAAACATACAAGGAACAAGAAAGACTATGCGCTACTCCAATTCAAAGCTACTGCAATACAATACTCTCACTTCACAATACTAGTTCAGTTGTGTAATTTCCCCCGAACCGATGACGGAAATATGTTGTTTTATGTTGGCACATTTCCTGCACCAGAAAGTAATAGGATTCTGTATGTAGGAATTAAGGCTCTCACTAGAGCGTGATTCTGCTTGTCTAGAGGGAACAATGCAGCAGATACAGTCATTCCAACTCAACTTTGTTGCAATGGGAAGGGATCCTACTGATACGCATGTGTTCTATAGAAGGATTCTGAAGGGTGTGAGAGAGAGAGATGACGTCACACTACAAAGCAAAAACGGACCTCGTAATTTTAACTCTCGGTCAATTGACGACACCTCAGCTGGAACCTCCCTCTCCAAACTACCACACATTAACAGAAGGATTTTGAACACATCAGATTTAACATGCATCAGTCCCCTGTACACGGTGGGTCTTCAGTGCCACCACGACTTGAACCTGCGAAATGCTGGCCATGAGTTCGTGACCATAACCACTAGACTGATGTGGCCACTTGACGTGTGAGGGATGGTCCCCCCAAATGTTGCTGCTATTGATTCATTTTGATGCATGTTAACGCGGAATCTCACTGAGCTGGACTTGTTGAGGACTGTCATGAGGACAGTCCAGTTTCAAGGTCAATAGAACATATTTGCGACTACTTGTAGAGGTATTTCTTCAAAGTATTTACATGAATTCGAATAAGGATTACTCCGTGTCTGATCTTTGCTTCCCATTTCGGGGTATCCAACAATTTATTTGCTAGCAAAGAAAATAGTTGCCGCTGATCCATTCAATGCCCACATTCCACTCATTTTTGTAATATTTTCATGACATTTTTTTCACATTAAAATTGGCGATGTACTCTCTCTTTAAGAATGAACTTTTCTGCCAAGAGTGAACCATATTTGTGCTAATTTTATGTAAATTTCTCAGTCCATTGGTTAAAAAAATTTTTAGTTCATATTTACGTCAAGTTTCCTGTTTCCGTGTTTATTTTTCTTTCAAGATAAAAGACACACAAAAAACAGGTTGCACCTTAACTTTTGGAGTCTAATGTATGTATACATATATATAGATATATGATGAAATATAAATATATAAAAAATTAAAGCGAGAAGAATTATATAAATTTTATTTTAATAGAATAAAATCATATTCTTGATAGACTGATTTATCTTTTACACGTTAAATCGAATCTTCCTTGATTTATCTTTTTTAGAAATCATGCTGTTGCTGTTTCTAATGCAGCCCGATAGAAGGTATAAGATCGAGTCCCACGAAATTCAGTGGGTTCAAGGGGCTAGTTTTACGTCGGTCGTTAGCCACAGCTTTGAGCATCATGCAGTAGAGAGTACGATTTATCTCAGTCCCCCCCCCCAATTTTAAGGAACCCATCTGGAAGATGTTCGAGACCTTGCACCTCTCTCCCCCATCTCGCGAGAGGACATGTGACTCGACGAACATTTAGAGTGCCCCCATGCCACACAGGCACTGTACATTTACAAACATCCATGCCTGCACCGGTATTCGAACCCAGTCCTATGACACAGCTTCACTAGCTACCGGATTGGCTGCAAATCATAGTGGGTAATTTTGCTGAGAAATACGCCTGTTCGCCTGAGAGTTTAAAGAACATTTTTACTCATTTGCTAGCTTTTGCCTGCTGGTAACGAAAATAATAGATAAATTCATTGGAAATTACACCTTTCTTCTAAATTTTTATATAACAGGCACTTTTATTCTTTGGTTTTTTTTACTGCGGTATTTCACTAACAATTGAAAAAAATTATATTACTCAAGGAAAATGTCAAATATTTCACTTAATTTGCATATCTAAGGAATGTCACAGCATCGAAAGGAAAGCAAGATTTTCAAATAAAGCGCTCTCTACAACTGTTTACTTGCAATTGCGGAAGTGCCTTCACTTGCGCACGAATCAATCCATTCGCTTCGTTATCTTCGACCCGATCGCAGACGATTTCGAAGGGAAACCCGTGTCAGAGGTGAAGGCCGCTGCGATAACCGATCGCGAAGACTTGGAAATACGAAAAGTAGGAAAAACCCACAATTACTAAAAGCGATGGTGTTGCTTCTCCAAAGCGTTCATTAAGCAGCCATGCTGATCATCTTGATCATTTCGATTCTCCTCGGAATTGTTGACAATGGTGAGTAATGTCAGTAACATATTTCTTTGTTACAAAATCATTTTCTGCGTCAAATGCTGAAAGTTGAGAGGGAAAAGTAACCAACGATTTCTTGAGATTGCATAATTTAACATACTTTCTCGAATTCTCAAGAACCAGTGATTTTTGCTTATTGTAATATGATTTTTCCAGCTTTTGCAGCAAAGTCCAAAGTTAAAATAATAAAACAATATTTGCTGTGGAATTATTGTATTTTTTTCATAGCAAAAAGTATGAACACAAAAATAATGAAAACTCCTTAGATTTTTTCTGTTTCCTACAAGATAACTTTTGAAAGACTTGCAGTAGTAAGTACCTACATTATTTTATGAAATTAAAGGCAAAGAATGCCTGTATTCTGATTACCTCAAATTGTAAATTTATTTCTTAGTTAAGTATTTCTTAAAATTAAAAAAATTTAGAATCATTATTTTTTTTCTTCCATTCATCTCAATACAAAATAAAATATTTTGATCCTATCTACAAAAACTGAGGTATACAGAATGTATCGTAGATCTGCAATCGAAACTTTTTTTTAATCTGGTGGGAAAGTATAGAAATTAGAAAACTACTGAGAAAAAAATAAAGTTTAAATTCTCATTTTTTGCATTAAAACAGTTTACATTTAAAATGTACCTATTTCATATGTTAAGCCTTCTTTTCCCATCAAGTTTTCATGCGTGATTTTTTTCCCGTCTCTTTTGTGGAAGATTTAGAGTTAGTTTTTCTGCTCCCTTTAATGTTATAATTTTAAGCCCAGATGTTTCTTAATATCTAGGCAATTAGCTATTCCATCTCTGTAAACATTTTTGTTGTGTTTCTTTTTACATCCATACCAATAGTTATTTTGGAAGATTCTGATATATTTTTGATCAATACTTCCAAACTGGTAAATTGAAAGATAAATTTTAGTTTTGTGTAAGTGTCTTTATACTAAAATACTTTTCTAATATTTTGGATAAGCGCTTTAACTACAGTCATAACAACTCTATCAATATTAATGCTATATTTGTCGGAAAAAATACTTTTCTTATTTTGCAGTTAAATAAATCATTATATCAGAAGATGCTTGTTTATATTTTAGAGCATTGTTTCATCATTTATTGAGTGATAATAGCGTCCTCTAGAACTGTAATCTAAAAATATTTGATGGTCCCAACAGAGTCTGAAAAGAAGTGTCAAATCAGTCGTCGTTCGCAACCCTGATTTAAAATTACGAAGTTCGTCATCGATAGCCCTAAGCCTAATCACCCTGATAGCTTGATGAAACCCCTCAAAGAAGAGAAACTGTGCTTGTTTACATTTTTATAGGACAATTCTTTGTTGACATGTTTTTTTATTGCTGAGAGCGCAATTACTACCGGATTTCGAGGCGGCTTGCTTTAAAACGTTCTTTACATTGTGTTAATTTTTAAAAATATTTTCGAAAAAATTATTTTTTGTACCCCCAAAGGTATTATTTTCCCCTTAAGTATTCAAACTTGAAATGATTTGTCAGAAAGAATGCTTCGATTTTTTTTCTACATAACTTTAGTAATATATTTAGAAAGTACATTTTTATAATTTCCTTCCTTTCTTTTGAAATCACAGATTTCATCCCAAATATTTTTAAATATGTTCCTTATTCAATTTTCTAAACTTTAATGGATATATATATATATATATATAACTTTTTTAAGTTTTAAAAGTTTGAATACAAAATTATATATTTATTCAACTTTCCCAAAAATTCTTCCTTAAACTTTACAACTTAAGCCTTATAGCCACGTAAACATGTTGAAGCATTCTTTTTTTGTCTTTTATGTACATTAGGAATCGAAGATGAAATCATTTTACCAAAATTTAAATTACAGTGGATAGAGAAAGAAATTCCAGAACATTACTCTTATTATGAATCCATTCCAACGAGGCCTGAATTGTTAGCAAGCAAATAGACAAAACAAATCTTTCTCAAGAAAAAAAATCGGAACTTTACATATAAAATAAACTTTTTTATAAAAAAAAATTATAAAAAATATATGAAAGGTTAACTTTTTGATTTCAGATATAAGAATAATATAAGTACAAAAGAGATGGACGCATTTAGAAAAACATAATAAATGAACAATAAAGCAGAATGTTTGAAGAATAACTGCAACAACCATAAAATTAATCTATTAGGAGGTCTTATAAAATATACGATATAAAATTTAGTCTTCCTGAAATATATATAAAACACAACATTGAGCATCATGATGATTAAATAGAAATAGCAGAATTATATATATGATGCTTAAATATTAGTAGAAGCATTTATTGATGAAAACACAATTGTCGTATTTGCACAATGTGCCATATTACATTACCTTATATAACAAAAAGAACAACAATTAAAAAAATTTATAATTTTTTTAAAAACTTTTTAGCCATTGATTAGGATTATTGTTTGTCACTCTATGAGGGTGTGTTTGCCGACGACTTTTCAAAATTTCATCTTAATCACACCTCCACACCCACGTTTGGGTTGCCCAACTGAAAAGTGAACAAGTTGAAAATAAAGAATACCGAAATGGAAAATTTAAAAAAATCACCATGGCTTTGTATAACCCATATCCCATCTTTTTGACAGTAGGCATTCGCTGTTGCAACATCGTGGTTAATTCTCGAGGAAGTCCTGCACAGCTTCCTTCATCTCATCGTCTGAATGGAAACGTACTGCTCTCTTAAGAGGAAAAAGCGTGGAAGGTTTTAAGGAGACAAATCCGGAAGGTACGTCGGGTGCTTCAACACTTTCCAACCGAATTTTTTAAAGCTGTCTGGGTTTCACAGGAGACGTTTGGGCCGGTATTAAAATGGAAATTTGATATCATTTTCCGCCCTTTACGAAAACTTTTGTACCAATTGTTCGAACTTAGCAGTGCTCACCCTAGTCTGTCGTATTCCCTGATGGATGCCCCCCTCCAGCTCATTTTCCGATGTCAGAAACCATTGTTTGGATATGGACGCCTCCATGAATAGCACGACTTTACTTTTGATTTATTTCCTCTGCCACGAACAGATTTTATTCATTGTGTGTGTGTGTAATTTCATATTTGCATATGTATATGTAATAATGAGAAGAAGTAAGAGAAATGATTGACAAATTAAATATTCTACCCAACAGAGAAAACAGAAATCCTGAAACCGAATACCAAAGGAACAAAGTGAAAAGCTGATTTGTTTTCTCAGGATGTCACCGACATAGGGCAGTGAAAGGGGGTCAAGCTTGCTTTATAGAATCCTAACCTATATATGTATATCTACACACTGGGTTTTAAAAAATGCATTGAACAATTTTTAAAAACAAAATTCGCTTTCGGTTTTTTTTTCCTTCAATTTTTTAAAAACTTTTCTCTTAATTCTCTCTCTTTGAGCATCAAAAGAATGTAAGAGAACATCACACAGTTGTAGAAAACATGAAAAAGCAAAGAAATGATGAATGTACAAATATAACGGATAATGTCATAAATGAAAACAAAAATAAATTTCTTACTTGACAATAACGGAATTTATTCTTTTAGAACTTTTTGGGGATAACTTTACTATCTACTTCAGCAGCTGTATTCGGAAGGAAAGCTACTGAAGCAACAAAATCTGAATATTTATTTTTTCCAAGACAGGCAAAAAAAATCCAATCAATAATTTTTCATAAAGAATGCAAAATCAATCACAAAATAATCATTGGCTAAGAAATTTCAATTCAAATGATATGGAACTAATTTTCTGAAATTATTACAATGGCAGATAGCAAATGAATTTTTATGTTATTTCCTCACTACTACAAAGTTTTAGAAAATTCATTATTTACTAAATCAACTTTTTATAATTGTTTTGTTATATTTAAAAAAATTTAATGCAATAATAATTTTATCTAAAAAGTTCTAATTAAAAAAACCCATAAAAATGTCATAAATTTCCTTCACAGTTACATAGAAGCTTTCAATAGTTCGAAGAATCAAACAATTGATTTAAATATCGATTTTTTTAAAGTTTTATTTATGGAGAGCCATGGATGTGTGTGGGTTATAAGTATGTATATATATAAAGCACACAAACGTTTGAATTTCAGAAAAACAAAGAAAGAAATGCCTTACAAAAAAAATAATGTCTTTTTAATAACTAATTCAGTGTTAGAGGCATGGCCGGATCTACGTATGGGCTTAATGGGTTGCAGCCCAGGGCCCCCCGGGTTCTAGGGGCCCCATTGAAGGTAACAAACAGAAAAAGATGCTTACAATCAAAATAGTATTAAAATAATAAACCAGTAAAAAATACAATTCAAAAATAAAATACCCAAAATACCATATCAAATTCATTTTTATTTTCGAGAGCAAGAGCAACTAACTTTTGTTCTTCCTCCCTACCATCGAATAAGCGGAAATTAGTAATTAATAGACAGAGGCTCTATTATAGAACGGTGCCGATGAGCATCGAGCACTTATAAAAAAGTAGTGACACTTTTTCTGTGGCCATTTATTTTTGTGCAATAGGTGCAATCAGGGTTTGGGCCCCAAACCGGATTTTACAAAGTACTGAAAAACCATAACATAACATAAGCTTTGGGCCCCTTAGAACCTTGGGGCCCCCCGCAATGCGGGATTGTAGGGGTATACGTAACGCCACTGAAGTGAAAGAGAAAGGAACTTAACCAAAGAAAACGGAGAAACACAACAAGCTAATATTAATGAGGAAAATATGCAGGATCTCAATGACTAGCAGCCTTTAGAAAAATGTTGTTCAGATAGAGGACATCAGTAATGCCCCGACCGAAAAGTGTTCACGAAATGTTGGGTTTTAGCTCACAACCGAATTTTCTGAGTGTTAATTTGGTTGACACGAAACGAAAGTAAGTCTGTTTTACGAAGGGAGGGCATGACTATGGAAATTCATTTGGGGACAAGACTTTGTGTATTAGCAGTACTCCTTTAGAACAGTGGTCTTTTTCAACTCACTGAACATCTAGCATTTTAGAGTGCTTTAATGGAACAATTAGAACTAGAAAGTGTTTTCGTGGAACCCCTTTCCAAACACATACGTTGAAGAATGTGTCTCAAAGAGTAATATTTAAAGTAGATCAACATGTTACAGGCACTTTATGTAAAATCAGTAAAAAATTATTTGCATTTATTATTAAAAAAATTCTAATCTAATTTTGTTAATATAATTTACTCATTAATAATATTAATACAGTAGAATGTCGTTTATCCGAATCAATTGGACCGGACACCGTTCGGATACGCGATTGTTCTGATAACCGAAAACCGAATGTGATCCATGCAGCATATGAAACCGGACATGAAACGAATGTTGAAAATCATCACATGCGTGAAACGTTCTTGAAGAAAAAGCAAAATAAATACAAAATGTCCCAATTTTACCTTTATTGCGGAAAACAATCACTTTTTTTCGCTGTACCATTGTACATCTTCGTGTTTCGCTGCAATGTCTCTGATTATCTTGCGCAGCAGTAGTTGAGAAAGACAGGACTCTGATTGTCGTTTGTACCACTCCATAGCTGTCTCTAACGCAGAAACGCATCAGCATTTGATGGAACCTTGCTCCTTTCGTTGTTGTCTTCATTCGTTTTATCGTCGACAGGGTCGGATTCTTGTTGCACGGAAGTAAAAATCTCGTCATCATTTAGCATTTGAAATCCATTGTCTTCTGCATCGCAGGCCATCCAGGTTTCTACATCAACGAATCTCAAAAAAAGAGCACGTGTACATCCCCTCAATTGGAAACAAATTGACCTAATATCCCACGCAGATGTTTACCAAATCACACAACTGAAATTTCCCAAATATCCCTCACCTTAGGTTTTCCCGTCACTTTTTGGCCTCATGCGAAACAACTGTTGAGCATGGCACTGTTCGAAAACGGATCCGGACTTTGGTTCGGATATTTGACGCTCCTGATAGTAAACGTTAACGACGTTCTACTGTATATGATTCAAGTGTCACCTATCCATGCATTATACTTAGTAACTGAGATATGTGCTTCCTTTTTTTCACACGAACTGTCGAAGTCTAGGTCTGTTGAGATTAAGTGCTATTGCATTACTTATTCTGAATTTAATTTGCTTTTATATTTTGTTTTCGTAGCCACTTACGTTGAGAAATACATTTAACTTAAATACAATGTTCTAAATGACATAAAAATGTTTATAGTTGTGTGAGAAATCACGTGTATTTTGCATGAGAGAGATGAAACCTAAAATTTAGAAGCTGTTCCTTCTTAAATTTAGATTTTAACATCAACTCTGTTAACATGTTGTTCGTTTGCCTTCGTTATAGGTGTTGTTTTCAACTAATGAAAAAAGATGCATTTTCCATTAAAAAACTATTTAGTTTTTCAAGACATTGTGCTAACTAACGAGTATAAAATTAATTCTTGGAGCCCGAGATAGTAAACAATATAATATCTACAATCTAGAGTAGAAAGTATATACAAGTTAAAACATTTTATTATTCTTTTATTATTTTATATTAAAAGTTTAAAAAGTGTTGAAAAATAAAGTTAGTATATTTGAATAAAATTATCAGTGTTAATGAATAGGGGAGGGGGGGGATGAGCTATAGATACTTGTAACTTATAAACTTCATAGAGAACGTGAATCCATTTTGCATATTTGTCTCTTTTAGATTTCTTATTGTGATTCGCGGAACCCCTGAGTACGCCTTGGGTTCCGTGTAACACAGTTTGTAAACCACTGCTTTAGGATGTTCAACCCTGAATGTAATATCGCTGAATGTGCAGAATTTGGAGAAAATAGCAATCGAAATTCATACTATACAATTAAGTTTTAATCAGCTCTAGCGATGCAGTGGCATATATATATATATATGTGATAGCACACCAGCATTTTTTGCGATCGGTCAGGGTTCGAATCGTTCGGTAGACTTGCTTTTTTCCAATTCATTTAGTTATTTTTTCAATTAACTAATTTTTCTTATCAAATATTTTTTTTCTTATAAAATAATTGCAATAATAAAATATCATAAACAATTTTACATATTATAAAACTATTTTTTTCTAATTATTAAATTATTCATAATATATTTATGAAATATAAGTTAAATATGAAAATAATTACAGCAATTGTTTTAGTTTTTAAGATATAAAATAATCATATAAAATATTTAATAAGCATTTTTTAAATAAATATATTTAATTGTAAAAATGATTAAATAAATTGAAAAAACAAAGCAAGTCGATCGTGCGACTCAAACCCTGACAGACCGCGCGAAATGCAGGTGCGCTACCACCTATGTCACTGCATCGCTGCAGCCGAGTAAAACTTAATTGCATAAAAGTTAAGTATGAATTTCGAAGGCTATTTTCTCGGAACTGTTATTGTATATACTATCTCTTAATTTCTATTCGAAGCTATTATATTGAGGGTTGAACAACCTAAAGGAGTACTACTATTATACAAAATCTCCCCCAAATGAATTTCCTTAATCATGCCCTCTCCGTTGTTAGATAAACAGTTACAGGAGCAACTTAGAAAAGATACACGATATAACATTACTACAATGTTCTCAAAGTATTATTGCGGTAGTACAGTATTTGGCTATGAGAAGTTTAGCATTTAGAGGTACCGAGGAAGTTTTTGGTTCTCCTCATAATGGTAATTTTATGGCTGCCCTGGAACTGCTAGCAGAGAGTTCAACTCCATTCATTCGGGAACATATTGAACTGTGAGAATTACGACTAAGACCGTTAATATCGTACTTATCAAAAACAATATATTAGCAAATAATCGAGATCATGGGCAAGCAAATCATTAAAACAATTACAACTCAAATAAATAACGTTGACACAAAGTACTATTCTATTGTGATGGATTCAACACCATATTTGTCCAACAATGACAAATTTGCTATTGTACTACGATAGTGTTTTCAGGGAAAGATGTGTCTTATTAATAAAGATTATAGTAACACTGAATTATACTTATTTAATTCTCTAGTGAGTGAGTGAATATTAACGTCGCACTGATTAGCAACACGAGGGCTTTTGGCGACGGTCCGTGTAATTTTGAACCATGGTCAAGTGACGCGGACGACACCTGAGCTGGCAACCTCCTCTCCTAACTACCACACCACACCAACGGGAGGACGTTTGAGCTCACGACAGATTTAACGTGCATCACTCCCCTACACGGCGGATCTTTAGTGGTACTGGGATCGAACTCATGACATGCTAGACATGATCCGATGCCTAGTCCACTTGGCCACCGCGGCCATATTTAATTCTCTAGAAGAATTTTTAGAAACAAATGGACTGCTATTGGATAATTGTAGGGGACAGACATTTGACAACGCTGCCAATACATCCGGTCGAAATAATGGCGTGCAAGCTCTTCTAAAAGAAAAGAAAAATTTGCTAATTATGTGCCATGTGCTGCACATTCTCTTAGTCTGGTTGGTGCAGAATCAGTTAAGGTTGCAACTGAAATAGTGAACTTCTTTGGTTTAGTGCAACAATATGATTTCTAACTTCTAAATTGTGAAATTAAACTGAAATTCACCTTAAAAAGTTTAAGTCAGACCAAATGGTCTTGTCACTATGATGTTGTAGCAAGCCTTAAAAGAGAGAGATAATTATAGTAATATAACATAAATATTCTTAAAACATTTAGTGACTATGAAAGTGAGAAAATTGATTTCCGAAAAAACGCAGTAATATTTTTAAATGAATTAACCAAACTCGATATTGCCATTTTAATTATATTTCAGGAAGAAATTTTTTAAAGATTTAATTTTCAGTTGATAAAAAATTACAAACTCCTGGTTTGGACATCTGTGAAGGAAATAGTGGCTGCAGTAGCCTAGTGGTCACATATCGGATAGTGGCTGGAATGTCATGAGTTCGAGCCCAATACCACTAAAGACCCGTCGCGTAAGAGAGCGATGCACATTAAATCTGTCGAGAGCTCAAACGTCCTCCCGTTGGGGTGCCAGCTGAGGTGTCGTCCTCGTTACTTGACCATGGCTCAAAATTACGAGGTCTGTCGCCAAAAGTCCTCGTGTAGCTGAATAGTGTGGCGTTAATATTCACTCACTATGAAGGAAATAAGTTAATTATGTTATGAATGTTTATAAGCAATGTAGATGAATCATAAAAAAAAAAAACTAAAGGAGTATCAAAACACAGCCAAAAAATTAAATCCTAGTGTGGAAACAGAATATAGTGATGTGAACAAGAGATGGATTATTTCAAAATTGGCAGTTAAATCGACAGAAAAAGCTGTGTATGGAACAGAAAAATTTAAAAGAGATACGCTTATTGTTGCGTTAGATAAGCTAATCCTTGATTTAAATAGAAGTCAAGTATATGCAGAATATATAGTAAGATATTAAAATTTTTGATGGATTTGCAAGATCAAAGTAAGGAGAACATCCACTTGAAGAGTGTACGCGCTATTATTGATTACTATTAAGGTGACGTAGACCAACATTTAGTAAATGAAGGCGTTCAATTCAAAACTTATCTAAAAACAAACTGAGCTGTCCTATACGTGTAGTGATATGTAAAATTTAATTTCTGAAAAGGAACTTGTTGACGTTTTTCCAAATTTGTATACCATTTTAAAGATTTTTATAACGCTCCCTATTACTAGTGAAGCGGAGCGTGGATTTTCTAAAATGCCTTTTCGAAATATAAGACAATGATAAATACTAGACTTACTTATTTATGACTTCCTTCTATTAATACTAATTTCCCTAAAGACCTAAAATGTGATGAGCAAATAAAAGAATTTGCAGCACAAAAGTATAGAATAGTTTTTTTTTGTGTGTAAGTTTATAATGTATTTAAATTGTTTGAACTTTAAAAAAAAACCCTTTTAAGTTTCATATATTTTAAATTTTCTCCCACAAAAATTTTTCTTAGGAAAGTGGCAAAATTTTTAATTATTTAGGGGGCCCCTATATATCGTTAGCCCAAGGCCCCGAAAGGTCACGGTCCGACCCTGGTTAGAGGAGGCCAGTGCAGGATTACTTATTAGGCGGAGTAGGCGACTGCCTATGCCCTTTTTAGGCTCCCCCCCCCGAATTGAGAAAACCAAATATTTAGCTATTTTTTATTGCAATGATTAGTTTTTTATTACAGATACTAAGAAATAATTATTGGTTAGTTATATTTGTTTTAATTTGCTGATAATTTGTTATTTTATTTGTGCAATGAAATGTATCCTTAAAATGTTGTGTAATAAATTATTAGACTACGGGCCCTGAGAATTCGAGCGCCAAGGGGTCTCCATGTCATTTCATCCAATACTGGAGGTGTCCCCAAAGTTTAAAAATATTCTATACTTTTATATAAATATTTATTTATGTTTTGCTTACGTTAATTTTTTTAACGTAAGCAAAGTTAATCATTTAATGCACCAGATGGCAGCACGTAATTATTGATTTGAACCATTTTTGTCTTGTGGCGTCACCTACACATCAAAAAATTTAACAATGTTATTCTAATTTTTTAAGTAGATTTCGATAGAAATTTCTTTTTTTCCCTCTAAGTTAAATTTTTTCTCAAAATATAAGCCAACTCTTTAAGTTAAAACATCATTTCTATTTTGAAAAATTTAAAACTGTGACAGAATGCATTAATAAGTAGTTATTTTAGTAATTATTGTATATTGTGACTGATATCATTTGCTTTTGTAAGTCATTTTCAGTCAGTCACAATTCATAAGAAAACTTAAATGTTATTTTCATTAAAAAATAGCTTTTCCAATCCAAACAATATGAATATGACATCGCAAAAATGAAAATTAATCGATTATTAAGGGATTTTGATCACAAATAACTAAATAAATAAATTTTGTTTTTATCTTAAAAAACCACAAAAAAAAGGTGTGTATTTGTAAGACAATATTTTTCTTTTCAATGTTTTTTATTGAAAAATACACTGAAGTAAAAAAATACGCTAAATACATATTACTTACAAGCACAGAGAGAAATAAAATTGAATAAAGAAGCATTCTGGCATGTTGACACAAAAATGCGTAAATTATAGGATACACTTGCATGCGTCTAGAACAGGAGTAGACAACCCGCGGTCCGTGAGCCACAGTGTGGCACGGGGGAGTTATGCCAATGGCACGCGAAGTCTTATTGAAAAAATTTGAAAATATTATTAAAAATAATTTTTTTATTATTTTTTTACAATTTTTTAAATGTGGTTGTTTCAGACAAAAATACTTCAATTAAACAAACTTAATTTATTTGAAATACAATAGAAAATTATCATGTAACGAATATTCCTTCCTTGTTGTGTGTGCTGGCTTCCCAAAGGAAGTGCATTCGCGAGATTTTGGAATTTGGGCGACCGTGCCTTAAAATATCCGGAAGAAAACACTGAACTTGCCCGGTGAATGCTTACTACTTTCTCAAGAATGAAGACTGGTTATGGGATTTAGCTGTTCTTGCCGATATTATGGGCATTTAAATAATTTAAATTTAAGCTTACTGGGAAAAAATTGCTTTTTACACCTACCCTAGTTTGTCATATGTCTTTCGTAAATAAACATTTACACCATTATCTCTGTTTTTTCTTCAATTTTCCAAATGAATATTAAATTTCCAAAGATAATAAAATATTTTAAAATGTATTATTCATTTTGCAGGATTCATTCAGCGCTAGGTTGGATGATTTAAAAACGATAAAAAAAAACTGATATTTTTATAAATAATTTTTAAATTCTCTGCAAGACGTTAATTGTCACCCACTTGAAATCCAAAACGGAATTATTAACCTACAGCACCATACTAGACTTGAAAGCAAATATAAAAATTTTATTTCAACTCAAGTTATCCATATTATATTGAATGTTGGAAATTTGAACCAACAGACAATTTTCCAAATTTACACGATTTGGCACTCAGATATCGTTATAGTTTTAGATTAAAATAAGTTTTTCAATAAAGGCTTTCTATCACGAGCATAATACATTTAAAACCACAATGTCTCGCTCAAAATTAACTGTTATACACCAAAAATAACCTTATTTTGTTAGCATCTTCAAGAAATAATCCTAATGTATATGACTTGGTAAAAAAAGCTACAAATTTACAAGCCACATTAGGCAAGTACTGATTGCTAAGTAATAAATTATAATTAAATGTTTAAAGTTACTCATTTTTATTGTATACCTAAAAAAGTTTATAAAAATTAAGTAAAAAGTTTATTAACTATAAAACATAAAAATTTAATATATTTTTTTAAAAATTTTCACTACTTAGACTTGCATAAAATAATATGCTATTTGAGTAAAAATCCCATAAGCCAATAAGTAAAATTTTTCCTCTTTATATGTCTTTTTTGTTGGATAAATTGGAAGTGGTACGCATAACGATAAAAAAAAATCATATTATGGCACTCTTTCCAAAAAGGTTGGCCACCCCTGATCTAGAATCACAGTTACATGGCTTCGAATAAAAGATTAGTCAGGGATAAACAGGCTGCAGCGGACTCTGAAATGTACCAAAGATTTTCAGTCATGTTAAGTAGTCAAAAATGTCCTCTCTGCAGGCTTTTCCAATCGGACGGGCCTAGTTAAGGCATTTCTGAAGAAAACGATACTTGTACCGTAAGGAGGCTTAAGTGTCCTTGCAGTTATTTGACTTTCTGGGGCCCACAAGTGGGCGAAATATTTTACAGTTGGAAATCCTTAGAGTTCAAGTGCTTTCCAGATGTTCAGTATATACTCTTGATGTGAACATGGTTCTCATCTTATCAAGTCAGTGATTGAAAAATCTATTTCTTGAAAACCAATTCAAACGAAAAGAATCGACTGAAATTTCTAAGCTAAAAATTCAGTCTTTCGACAAAGGATAACTATTGTTGCTGTTTGTTTTGGGGATTGGCAACCCTAAAAAGTAACTCATCTAAAAAAGATGTACCATGTATGCATGTCGTATATTGATACAAACAAACAAAGATAATATGTTATTTCGTTTTCTAAGAATATTAAAACAAATATTTACAGTTATGTTTCGACATTATCCAATTACTGATGGTCTTTAGATTAAAAAAAAAAATGTTTAAACTGCTTAACTTTTTATAATTTTCAACAACAGAATTAACAGGTGTAATTCAACAAAAATCTATTACAAAAAAAATGACGCTCCAAGAACAAGTTGTGGAATAGAAACAAAAATTGGTGGGTTGAAAGATTATGTACAGAATAGAAAATGATTAAAATTTCAAAAAAATTTAATGATTTAATTCAGAGTTGTATAGTTATAAAGTAACGAGCTCAGTAAGGTATTGTGTGACCCACCTCTAGCCTGGGTGTAAGCTGCCACATGACATGGCACAGAGTAATAAAGCACCCTGATGATCTCCTGCGATATTTCTTGCCATATATGCTCCAATTGTCTTCCCAGGTCATCAACATTCCGTGGTAGATGCAGTCGCCTTCCCATTATGCTCGATTGGAGAGAGATCTGGCTGGCCAAGGAAGTGTTTGACAAGCTGTAGGACAGTTCATAGAAACACGTGTCGTATGAGGTCTAACATTATCTTGCTGAAACATAAGGCCAGAGGACTGCAAAAGGAACGGTAGCAAAACAGTCCTCAGAGTCGTCGACGTATCGCTGTGCTGTAAGTGTGCCTTTAATGACGACCAAAGGAGTCCCCCCCCCGGCTGTCAAAAGAAATGGCACCCAAGACCATAAATCCTAGTTGAGAGCCTGTGTGGTATGCAATAGTGAAATCAGGATCGGCACGCTGCCCCGGGCGTCTACAGACACGTTTTCAATTCTCGCCAGAACACAGTTGCAAGTGGAATTCGTCGCTCAGCACTATACGTTCCAGTCAGCGTGATTTCAGGCTGATTGAGCCAGCACTACTGTATTCTGTCTCGAGAGTGTGCAGTGTGAGAGGCAGGTGGCTTAGCGGTCGGTACAAGCGTAAATTTTGCTCTATCAGCTGTAAATGGTCACGGTTGACTCTCGTGTGCGGGTTGAACATTTGATGATTGATAATGATGTATCAGACGCTGTGACAGATGATCTAACCATCAATCTATTCTCCTGATCTGCTGTTGCCCTAGGTCAATCGCTACCATTCTGACACTAAAATCTGCCATTGCCCACTTATTCTTGACAGCATCTTCTAGTGGCCGCATCGTTTTGACCCATATGACGAGCGATTATCCGATTGGCCCAACCTGCTTCTTCCAATCCAATGATAAGCCCTCTTTCAAACTCTAACATTTGCTCGTAATGAGCTTGAATCCTGCAGCGAGGCATTTTATTCAGTCGCTGAAATGTATCCTAAATTGCAATGCAACAGAAGTTTTAACTATCAGATGGAGAATCGATTCTTACAGACATCTGCTGAGTGCGCAGTTCCGATACGCTGTAGCTCCCGCTATTCATTCATTGGACACCAAATTTTAATCGTTTGCATGTTCGGTAAAAATATCATTGCATACAAATTTCAATACAATTGGGTAACTCCTTCTTGGTGCGTCGTTTTTTCTTTTGTTATAGAGTATATTTATTTCACAATAGCATATACAAGTTAAAAAAAATAAGCTAATAAATTTAGTTCAATCAAAAATACAGCATGGTAAGGCATATTTTCGAAGAATTTACATAATAAGTCTTGGAACTTTCACGTTCGAGGGTCAAATTAATAAATTTACAATTATCCTGGGGCCACACGACAGTCAAAAAAAATATTGTATTCAGGAAATTTATATAAAAATGGAAGGTTTGTCTTATAAGACTGCAACTGATTCAAAGGAAGGATGTCGTGTTTACATATTTGATTATATATCGGTTTCAAAAAATTTTAATGGATGTCGAATTAAATACTTTGCAAACATGTTACAGATAAGAATTCAACTTTTTTCTGAAAATTTCTGAGATTTTATGCTTAATGAGATTTTTTTATATTTAATATTACTTAAAATGTAGAGAAATGTTCGTGAATTTCAGAAATTTTTTATCTTCAATGGCTATCAGCAAAATATTTCAAAACAACAAAAAATGGCGCTTTATATGACGAGAAGCTGATCAGACACATTTTTGTTTTAAATTCTCCTCAAAGCCCCTCGCATGCCCTTCGTGACCCACGAGACACGTGTTGAAGACCATTAATTTACACGAATCAGTTGTTTCCTTTTGAACCATCACTTCCATGAGAGAAATAGTCAAATATTTAAATGCTGTTGGTGAATAAGCTGGTGAATTTCATATTGTCGACTTAAAAATAATATATTAGTGCTTTCTCTTTGAAAATAAATAAAAGTTCCTATTTTAGGAAACTTTTCATGTCACAGAATGTTCGAATAATACAAGGTAAACAAGAAAGGTCTTTCCATTTTTAATGACCCAAAAGAACAGGACATACAAACAGCGTAACCTATTTTTAGGCCTCTAAATAATCACCATCGGCGTCCAGCACCTTCTACCAACGTTTCTCCACTTGTTCGATTGAACAACTGGAGACACGTTGGCAGAAGGTGCTGGACGTCGACCCTTGCGGTAAAACTCGGGGGGGGGGACGCAAAGAAGTCCGCGAGAGCTTTGCGCACGTCTGCTTCATTGGTGAAGGATTTACCACGAAGATGATTATCCAGGGAATGGAAGAGGTGATAATATGATGGTGCAAGGTCAGGTGAGTAAGGAGGATGGCACAAAGTCTCCCAACCAAGTCGCTGTATCGTATTCCTGGCCACCTGCGCGACATGTGGCCTCGCGTTATCATGCAATAACAGTACACTCCTTCGATTAACCAGTGCTGGCTCCTTCTGATGCAATGCCAGTTGTACACGTTCCAATTGCTGCGAATACAGGTCGGTAGTGACCGTTTGGCTAATCGGTAACAACTCATAGTGAACCACTTGACGGCAAGTCCTCCAGGAAAAAGCATAATCTTGCGTGGGTGCATATGTGTTCTTTCTCTGTGCGGGACAGTATCCTGGGATGACAACCAATGTTTGGAACGCTTGGGTCGGTGGGTCATACAGAACCCACTTCCCGTCCCTGGTCAGCACCCGATTGAATATGGATGAGCTACGATGGCGAGAAAGCAACGATAAACAGGCTACCACTCGTTGTTGCTTATGGACTTCCAATAGCATGTGATGAACCCACTTGCTCAGCCTGTACGTCTTACCTAAGCGGTACAGATGAATTCTAACCGTTTCACTGGAAGTGTTGAATTGTCTGGCAAGTTGACCACACGTTTGACTACTGTCCTTCTCAATGGCCGCCTGCAGGGCTTCGTCACCCAAAGCCTGTTGTCGTCCTGTTAGAGCTTTATCACAGAGGGACCATTCTCCCGACCTGAGTTTTTGAAACCAATGCCTTGCCGTGCGCTCATTGACAGCACTATTCCCAAACGCTTGACATATTCGGCGACTTGATGCAGTGGCTGATAAGCCTACTTTGAAGTCGTAAAGTAAACAACCCCGAACGAGCTCCTTCGATATATCCATTTCGCTTCGCTACTGTACGAGTTCCGATTGATGAATGTGAGCAGTGGACCTGCGTTTATAATAACTGATATTCCTACTCTCGACTGACAGTTTCTCAACCACGTCATACACGAATTTGCATACTTATTCTCACTTCTTTCAATGGAAACGCGCAAACCCCAAGAACTTTTTTGTTTACCTTGTAGTAAAAATAATTCGGATAATGGACATGTTACAGCAGTTTTTGCGTAAAATGGAGTAGTTTTTCGAATGGAGAACTAGCTGTGATCGTTGAGATTCTCTAGGGGATCCGAATGACGCAAGGATTAAATCGGCCATTAAATCGGACGCGAAATTATTACAAACAGTAGATTAGAACAAACAAGTGCAATAGAAATAAATTATTGTATTGATACAAATAAATATATGCAATAATTTACTTTTATTTATTTGAAGGTTAGACCTTTTCTTCAAAATCAGCGTTAACTTTCCGGATAACAGTGGGAAATATCAACATAAGCTGTATTTCCATTTAATATATACCAGGTTGCATAGAAATTTCCCTTTTTTACCTTGAAATACTTGCGAAAGGAGAGAGCTACAATTGAGATCAATTGGTAAGTTTTAGAGTGTGAATTAATTAGTGTGAAAAGACATTTGGTTTACACGAATAGGATTAAATTATCGTCTATTTACACAAAAATATCCGACATTAATGCACTCCACTTTGTGTAAACGTTTGAAAGAAATTACAACAGGTATGACAAAATATGCACAATCTATTTATGGAAAATGTATACTGACTTCAATACAGTTTGATGACATTACACACAAACAATGTGAAGAAAAATTTCCGCGCAGCGATGAAAAGTTAATGTCGAGTATGTGTTCGAAGAGTTCCCCTTTGATTACGATATACATTTGTTTCATCTTTAGGTTTCAACATTTGTTGCGCACTCTTTTTCAACGTATTGAATCAGTGTTTCGCAACTTTTTTTCTTGTACACTTTTACCAATTTCAAAATTTGATGGCATATTAACAGTAAAATATGTTTAAAAGAATTTGCTTATTTATAATATACTTTCATCTATCCACCGAAGAATAAGTTAAATATACCACGAATACTCTTAGTTTTTTTTTCTTTAAAATGGCTAAATGATTTGGTTCACAATATAACTTTTTTTCTCAGAGCATAATTAATAATTTTTAAAAAATTTGTCGCCTCACTTCAAGAATTTGGCTGTACACAAAAATGCAGCAGCACAGTGGTTGAGAATCACTGTACTGGATTATTCAACCAACAAAACACCCATTACTGAGCGATATAAAATCCCTCGTGGGTCTTATCCACCAGACACTAAGTGCGTTGGTTCATTAACGCTTAGGGGGTGGGGTATCATCCATTATCGCGTGGAGGCGGAAGGATCACTTACTGGGATTTAGATTCTACGAAGGCGCATAAGCTGATAGAGGTACCGACCAACTATTACAAGATGTCATCATACCTTACTTAGTAGATGATATTCCCCTGTTCTTATAACGGTCTGTGAGGCTCCAACATAACGGTGCCCTTATACACCTGGCAGTTGGAGTGTGAAGCTTTCTCAATTATTCTTTTTATACAGCAGGTTGTACAGTTGAATGGAATGCATGTTCGCTGGATCTCACTCTTCCTGTGGTTACATAAAAGAACAAGTTCTTGCAACTCCGCTGACAAGTCTGCTAGATATTATTCCAGATACTTTCAATAGTATCACACCTTTCAGGCTGAGAAACGTGTGTGCCGAACTTTTCTCAGGAATGCAAATGTGTATCGTGAGCAACGGTGAAATTTTCGAACATACTCGACGTTAGCTTGTTATCACTGTATGATAGTTAGCGTTTGCGTCTTTTTTGTTTGATGTCATCAAACTGTAGTGACGTAAGTACTTACCATATCTATTCAAATCTAAGCCACCATCGATTCTAAGCCGCACCCAAATTCTCAGCACATTTTTGTGAAAAAAAAAATAGTGTAAAATGGTCTATCGATATCCGATATTTAAGTAATTAAAATGAGAAGGGAACAATTAATTTATTTTACCAGTTTCAAACGCACACACGAATCTTCAATTGTTGTTTCCGTCAGTGACATGTTCAATTTCCCTCATCTGTTTTTGCCCTCGATTCTAAGCCACGCCCCATTTCCAGTAGCATTAACATGGGAAAAGAAAAACGGCTCAAATTCGAATTAATACGGCATTTAAGATCTTACTTTAAATAAAACAATGTATTAAAATATAAACTTATGTATTATGTGTTTTTAATAAATATAAATTTATGTGCATATTTCATCCTACCTGTGGCTATTCATTTCAAACAAAATGGAGTGCATTGATTTCAGTATGGAGTATGGATTTGAGTATGGAGGCGCAATTTATCCTCTCCGTGAGAACCAAATGTCATTTCGTATTAATTCATACTCTAGAACAGTGATGTCGAACCTATGACGCGTGAGCCAGACACTGACCCACGCATGTATGTAATTCTGCATGTAATTTCCATACATAGTGTCGTTACACCTTGTTCATCCAAACACTTATTGCCCTTGGCACCAAACACTTAAGAATTTTTAATCCCACTAAATTTTTTTAAATCGTCAAACCAAGTCCATTTTCCCTGTTAAGCCAAATGAATTTTAAAGATTTTTAGTTTTTAAATTACTGAGTTAAAAATTTTGTAACTTAACTCTGGTTCAAATGGGCATTAGAGTCCCTCGAGCTAGTACTAAAAATATATGAACAAAATTGACCCAAGCCTCAAAAAGGTTCGCCATCCCTGCTCTACATTTTTTTTTAACCTATCTCTTCCCAGCTCAGATTTTCAATACTGATCTTCCATATTTCGCCACTTGAGGCGCTACTGTCGTTGAAAATAGACCGGGCGTAGTCTCTTTATTACACCCTGACCCAGTGTTGCCAGATCGTGCGATTTTTCGCGAATTTTGAAAAATTTTCGCTACTTTTTTTTTTACCCTGTGCAACTTGGCGAATTTTACGCTACTTCACTTGATGGCTCTTCTATTTTTTACTACTTTCAACAACACATAAAAGTATTTGAACAAGTTCGAAAAAATGAGTTATTTGGGAAAAATCACCAAAAAAATATTTGGTGACTTTAGTTGCCAATGAAAACAAGGGGAAACTTATACGACACGGAACGCTGTAGCAAGTTGATTTTGGATATGACTTTTTGAATAAACAAAAGTAAAATAATTTCTCCAGAATCTACAAAAGAAATCTATTGAAGTGTCATAGTTTTCTCAAGATTTGATGTGAGCAATTTTCAAACCAAATTCCTTTAAATTATGAAACTTTAAAAAAGATAAATAATTCTGCCCCTGATATTTTTTCAAAATTCAAATCGTCCTTCTTCTTATGAGACCTTTAGAACCAGCAGACCCATCTAAATTGGATGTTCTGGAGAAGATGGGGCGACAAATTTTTAATAAACAGTTGAAAGATTCAGAATTTGAGCTCTTCAACGAAGGAGCATTATTTTGGTGTCACATTTTAAATATAAGACACAGTTGAAAATCCGTTTTCAAGAAATTTAGCTGCATTTTCTTTAAAGCTGTACTAAAGCATTACTCACAAGTAATGCCACTGTGGAAAGGTATTTTCGAGAACGACATCAACAAAGACAAAACTAAGGAATCAAATGTGCCTTGAACTGCTGGATTCCATTTGTGACAGATCTATGCATGCCCTTCTCATAACCCTCTTGGGAAATCTTTGGGCTATGAATGACAGCAGCCCATTCTGAAGAAGAAACGGGACTTTAAATTGTTAAAGAGATTTAACTGACGATTGGCCACATAGTTACAGTATAAATAAAATATTAGAGTAGTAGATTGATTCATAAAAGGTGGATGAATTGATTAGAAGTATTCTTCAAACTCGTGACTCTCATAACAAATTCCTCCCTCCTGTTCTTTTCTGGGAAACATTAACTGAATTTTGCTAGTGATAATTAGTGTGTAGAATAAATAATTAAAAAGTTTTTGGTCGAGTCGTCCTGCACTTCCTCCCACACCTTTAGCTGGGTCTGAGAGTAGGTATAGAGAGTTACAAATTCTCAGAATCAAAATGACTTTGGAAGAACGAGAGACTTGCTGCTTTCATTTTATTTCATCACCACAAATGATTGAATATAATTCAGAAATTTGTAAAAAAGACAGCAGATCATAATATTTAGCAAGAAGAATTTGAATGTATTTTAATAATTAAAACATTTTAAAGATTTTTTTGAAAAAGTTTTACAGAATTACCAAAATTTAAAAAAAAATCATATTTATGAATTGCAAGTGAAAATCGATTCACTACTTTTTGCTACTCCCCCCCCCCCCATTCGTGATACTTTGCTGCATAAGTTTCTGGAAACTCTGCTCTGATCTCACTTGCATAGCAGTAGATCTCTTCGTTCGTAAGTAATTATATATATATATATATGTGTGTGTGCACCTTGTGAATAAACATATTTCATATTATATTGAGGATTTTCTCAAATCTCGAAATATATTCAAGCAACAGTTAGAAAATAAAGTGTTTACAGTTAAATTTTAAAAACAGTCGAAAAGGAAATAAAAATTTGGTGAAAAGGGCTTAGAAGTTTCATTATTTTAAGATTTTTCTCTACTATACATTCTTATTGTTCTAAATGCTTGAATTTCTTCTTTTTCATTATAATTTTTAAAATATTCATATGGCATTTTGCTTCTGAATTTTTCTTTTGCTCTCCGAAAATTAGCTGTGACATATTAAAATTTACTATATTCCTGGACGTACAAATTGTGTTGATACATTATTGTGGTACAGCTACCAATTTAACCATCGAAATGATTAAAAAAAATATTAATAATGCTGGTGAAAGAGCTATTTTTTCACGGCAGAAGTTAATTGAAATCATGATGATGATAATGAATCATGAAAAGGATTTCCTATGAAGGAGAAATGAATTAAGTGAGAAGAAACAACATGACATTAAAATTTATTTAATTGCAACGAATGAAAAATTGGTATTTTTATAGAGTTCAGCCTGTTTGAATTTAATTACTCCAACAGGTAATTAGATAACAAATAATGAGAAAACATTGAACTTCTTACGTATGTGAAATTCTTCACTGATACTTGTACAGAATATGTAATTTTCAGCCCCACATCCCATCAACGCTGTTAATTTTTCTCTAAACCTGCTGATTTGATTCGTTCCATTTTTTGTGTTGCCTATTCCCACAATTAAAGCTAATTTTAATTTCTTTATAAAATTTTACTTTTAAAATAAAACCATTTAAAATTTTTTGTTAAGCTGATATGAAATTTATAATTCTTCTAAGTAAAAAAAAAAAAAAAAAAAAAAATTTAAATAATAATATACAAAAATAGGCATGCACATATCTGATTAATTTAAAACACAAAAAGGAAGTATTATAATTTACTCGTATGTCATAACTCCTTATGAGTGGCATTTATTTTATCAAGGAGATAGAAATTTAATGTGGAAAAATAACTTCCAGTTGATCAAGTTAAGTAATTGTTTCCGTCTTCCGATTGGTGTTTGCATCACCAAAAGGAAGGAAATTAAATATTCTTAAACATTTTTACATTTATTTATTGTTTGTAAATATAATTCAAATGTATCAAAATTGTTACTATCCCAATTTGACTAAAATAAATTTCCTGTTAATTCTCTGATTGAAATATAATTGTAATGCATCCATTTTAATGTAGATGCATGAAGAAAACGAAATAATTACTCAGCTATAATTCCCTGTATTCATCTCACCATTTCCTTTCATTTTATACAAATATAAAAGGCAAATTCTTCGCAAAATATTTCAACCCACAGTTCAGCAAGTGGCAACAGCAGCCAGTCGGTTCGGTAAAACCGTTCTCTAAATTTAGATCGAGTTTTATGCAGTATGGTCTGATGATTATTTCATACTTACATTTGTCAACCCGCCGTATAGAGCAGTTGATGCCTATTTAATCTTCAAGTTATCTTTAATTTCGTGTTGGTGGGGTGTAAAAGTTTGGAGGTCAGGTGTCGCCCCCCTCACCTGAGCAAAGTTTGAGTTGGCGTTGCTAAAAGCCCTTGTGCATCCTCAAAACGCCCCGTAAAAGCCGTCGAGTCACAAGTCCTCTCGTGAGGTTGCTGGAAGGAGAAGAGAGATGGAGGGCCCTGACCACCCCCAGGATGTTCTCTCTCAAAATTAAGGAGGAACCCAGACGTTATACTACCTGCATGTAGGGTTTCTGATTTCTCGGGTTTTTCCATTTCCGGGAATGTCTGGGAAATAACGGTATTGTAATTGTCGTTCCCGAAGATACAGAAAAATTTAAAAACAAGTTATTTTTTAAATAAAATCAATAATAACTATATAAAATAAGGATACATATAAATTGCAAAGATAATATTTATTTATATAATGAGCTAAAAAATACACAAAATCTATAATAAACTGATTATTCCTTTTTAAAATAGGATTTCAGAAAGCATAAGCAATTTATACTATTATCACTCAAGCATGCAAAAAATGTCACAATTAAAGATTTTGTAAATAAAAATTCTCGGGGGGAAAAATCACATTTGAAAAATAATTAGTAAAATTAATGTTCCTTTAACGGCTCACATGCGTTTGAAAATTAACCAGTCAAAGCAGAATCAATTATTTCTCTATTGTTGCTACTAAGAGATAAATATTAATAAATGCTTGAAAACTATTTTGCTGCTGAAATGCCGATTATGTAAGTTAAAAATATTAATTATTGAATTTAAGATATTTTATTTGTATAACCGATTTCTTGTTAATGGAATTGCTATATAAATGTTACGTAAATATAAATAAATATTAATATAAGAATCTCACAAGAAAGTTAGGTTTAAAAAATAAGAAAAAATAAAATATTCTCCCCAAACAGTTTGTGGGCTCCTTCCCTTCTTCAAACTGCTGATTCAATTAAATAGCTCATAATAAAGACAAGTATCTGAAATTTTTTTAAAAAAAAGATTAAATATATAATAGTTTTAAGTATCAGAACTTACGTTATCTACATAAATCAAGATCTTGGAACTTCGATCAGATATTGCTGGTTGGCTACGAAATACGATTGCTTTAATAATTCATTACTTTCTTGTTAACGAAGCTTGATACACAAATAGACAGGAATTGATCTGGACAGATACTCCTTCCCACGGCTAGCTGGAAAATTTCTTACCCCCAACGTTCTCACTCTTACCCCTCAGTTGAGGTAAAGAACATTCCTTCATCCAGAAGTTCGGGGTGAACGATCACAAACTGCCACAGTAGGGCCAACTAACGATGTCCGAGATTGAAATCTACAGTCAAGTCAAAAATAGCACCTTATAGATCATTCAAACCTAGTGCGATTCACAGGAAATCCTGCGAACGAAGTATAATTCCCGGGAACAGAAATAGTACAGAAATCTTACGATTTCCCGGGGATCATGGTTCCCGGGAAAGAAACCCTACCTGCATGGTGCTCAAAGCTTTTTGCTGCGATAAATTTCGGGGACCTCGATCTGGCAGGTGGCATTAAAAAAAGCAACGTGTTCTCCATTCAATTCAAAACTAACATTAGACTTGTTCTCCTGAAATTTCAAATTGGATAGTTGGATGAAGTTCAAGATTCATTGAAAGTGTTAAAAAAATTATAAAAAAAACTTTTATATTAAAATTACTTTTGAATCAGGTGCATTTTTAAGTACACTGCTGGCCACCGTAAATGCAACACCAAGAAAGACAAGAGATAGCACAAAAAAATATATTTTGTAGGTAACATGTTGACTAAGTATCAAATTATTAAATTTATAGACTTCTGTGAAGTGTGGTTCCTGCCAGAATCAGTAGCCAGAGTAGCCTTCATTGTTGGAGATCACCACTGCCACACGCCTCGGCATTGATTCAAAGAGACTTTGGATGTGTTCTTGGGGTACAGCAGACCAAACAGCTTCCACACGTTGCCAAAGTTGATCTGGTGTGGCAGCCGGGGGTGTAATCTGGGTTAATCGTTGAGCAACCATGGACTACATGTTTTCTAATGGCGAAAGATCCGGAGAGCGAGCCGGCCAGGGAAGCAATTCAATCTGATGATTGACGAAGAACCTTTGGACAATGCGTGCCACGTGTGGTCGCGCATTATCCTGTTCAAATATGGCTGTGGACAAGCCCTGAAGTTAATGAAGGACACCTGGCTCCAACACCTCGGAGATGTAGCGCTGGCTGTTTAAAGTACCGGCAATGCATATTAGAGGAGTGCGAGAGTGATATCCAATACCACCGCATACCATAATACCCGGTGCAGCACCAGTGTGGCGGTGCATAACGCAGCTGTTCAGCATCCTCTCTCCACGGTGTTTCCAGACTCAAATCCGACCATCGTGGTGTTGCAGACAAATGTATGACTCGTCAGTAAAGACAACTTCATTACATTCTGCCACCCACAGCCTTCTTTCATTGCACCATTGGTGGAGGAGACGTCTGTGGTTCTGCGTCAAGGGTAGACCAAGCAATGGACGTTTTGCGGACAGACCACTCTTCGGTAAACGGCGTCGAATGGTATGCGCAGATACTGAATGATGCGTTACAGACTCAATGTGCTGTACTATGGTTCGTGATGTAACCGAGCGATCTGTCACTGCCATGCGCACAATTTGCCTGTCCTCACGTGAAGGGGTGCACTGAGGTGGATGCGATCGACCACGTCGGTCCGTCGTACCTTCCTGCATTCAACGGTCACATATCCGCATTACAGTTGTTTAGTTTTGTCCAACACGACTACCTATTTCCCTGGAAGATAATCCACAATCTCGGTAGGCCACTATCCTTCCTCTGTCGAACTCGGATACTTGATAAAAAGCTGATCGCTGTTTTCTACGAGACATAACGGATCGTTTTTTGAAAAAACCACAAGAAAAACACAATTACGGAACCTGAAATCGTCGAAATCTCCAAGCCTTAAATAGCGCTTTGAGGTGGCGCCACAGGCGTGCGTGATATGTGTCTGCACTGAAATTCTAATTATTTGCATATCTCATCTCCGCTAATGCACGTTGTAAATTTCATGTTATTTGCGTGCTACCTTCAGGGTATTGCACTTACGGTGGCCAGCAGTGTATATTCAAGTGCGTCATTATTCTTCACAAATATGTGCTTTTTAAAAGAAATTTTTGTCAAAAGCAAAAATTGGCTACAGCGAAGCGCATGATTGCCTGGAAACAAATAATCGCATTTAACATGTGATTCAACATCACAGGAATTTATGAACTGATCAGCTGGAATAACGTGATTGTGAGTGAATATTAACACACACGTCGCACTGTTTATCTACACTAGGGACTTTGGCGACGGACCTCGTCATTTTGAACCACGGTCAAAGAACAAGGACGACACCTGAGCTGGCACCCCTCTCTCCTAACTACCACACCACACCTTCGGGAGGACGTTTGAGTTTTCGACAGATTTTATGTACATCGTGCCCCTACACGACGGATCTTCAGTGGCACTTGGCTCGAACTATAACGGGGTTGTAGGTATTATGTGGCTGTGTCGTGGCATGAATTGAGCCCGCAGGACTGTTGAAAGGGGATGTGCAGGGTGGTGCAGAGAAGACTCAGACATGCATGCAGGGTAGCGAATACCGTATTTGCGAGTTATGGTGCAAGGAAGCAGAGAAAAAGAACAGAAAGAGCAACACATTAATGGGACAGAATGTTCGAACTTACGACATTTACTACGTTTGCTACAGGGTTCCTGCAAAAGAGTGCTATTTGAAAACATTTTGTTGAAAGGTTGTAGTACAACAGGTGTTCGAAAGTGCATGGACTTCTTCTTCGGGGTTCACAAAAAGAATTGGGTGTACGAAATGTCCGTCCCTTCAGTTGAAGGAATCGCTCAAATATCTGTTAATACCGAGGGGATACGTGACATGCTAGGGATTTTCCGAACGTAAGGAATTCCGTGCAGCGTCGATGTCAGGCAGGGAAAACAACTTCTGGCCTATTGTAGTTCAACATTTCAATGAAATGTTTTCTGTCCAATGAATGTGTTGCTGTTTATGTTTTTTTCCCTGCTACTTTGCAGCATAGCTCGTAACTGTGGCATTTGTAGCCTTGTATTCCTATGGGAGTCGTCTCGGTACCCCGTACACGCGGTAAAGTCTGTCGGTTTGGTAGAGAATCACCCTATGTATAGATGATTACGAATCAATTTATAGTCAAGAAAGTCGAATGTTGCAGATTACGATGTGTTATACAATTTGCTTTTCCACAATTCATGTTCTCTTGCACTTTTCCCCCCAATAATTTCAACATTTTCCCTTTTCTTAAAAAACACTGTGTAAGTATCACGCATAATCACGAAAAAATAGTTACAAAAAAAAAGACTCGTTCCAATAGATAAAAAGAAATATTAATGTAGAGAAAAATTCAGTTTTAAATTAAGATATTTTGAAATATTTTTAGAAATTTCATTATTTTAGGAAGAAAAAGATATTTGTCTTTTACAAAATACGACCTTTAGTTTCCTTGTCACACGTTCCTTTGTTTTCTTCTAATGAATTCTCTAGGGACACTAAGGGAATTAAACTTTCCTTTTAAAACTTTTATAATTGAAAGTAAAATTTTAAACAAGCTATAGAAATGTAGTTCGTAATAATACCAGTAACAGATGTTTTATAAAAACTGTAAGAAAATATATGTCTCTATCTTTCTAAAAAAGGTTTTCGTTATGCTGTAATAAATTTACTGATACATAAGTTATAGTTAGTAAAAATGGGACGCGTAAAAAGTTGAATTTAACTGAAGAGGAGTGCCAAGAACGAATTTTGCTAAAAAAGAACAAATGAAGAAAGATGACTAAAAACAGAGATGTTTAAAAAAGAGATTAGTTGAAATTTGACATCTCTATCACAGCTAAAAAAATTCAAACCAGCTGGAGAATTAGAATTACATAACACATGCAAATTACTTTTTCACAATTTGATCAATGAATGTAAACAGTTGAATAATTTGTACAAAGGGGGTTGGTCCACCATTAGGGGGCAGGGGGTGCCCCAATCCACCCCAGTTTTTAACTAAACAAATATTGAGCTTTCTTCCTTCAGCGGATTTTGCAGTAATCATTAGTTTTTTTCTTCTCCTGGTAAGTAAATAATATTTACAGTAACTCCCGTGTAGAAGTCTTACTAATGAAACACAATTTATTTAAAGAAATTGTGACCCAAAGAGTCAACACAAAATTATAAATTTATTAAAAATGTAACAACTATCCTTATTACAATAAATATACTTTTCAAAACAACGTCGAAGTTCTACGCTATAATAATTGATCATTAATGTTTCATTCATTAAATAAATTTTAAGTAAGAAATAATTGTGTTCTAAAATTTCATAGTTCATGAAATAAATAAATACTTCTCAAATCTAAAGAAATACAATGGAGTAAAACTTATTCAAATAGTTTAAAATAGCATCCCTAAAAATAATGAATAAATGTGATGAAAATGAAAACCTGGCTACATTATATAAAAAAGATTTTTTAAATTACATTCAAGTATACATCCAAAAATACAGACTGAGAACAGCAGATGGTCTATGAGGTTTTTTTCACACAAGAATTACTTCTTTTATAATCTATATAAAACGTATTTTAAAAATGTGAATTATACGCATTTTCATGCATCAATATTGCACATATATTACCTAGAGAAGTGACGAGACTTCACTAGCTTGAGAACTCTATGAAACATTGCTGGCATTTTTATTTCATTGTAGCTATGCCAGATCCGGAAAAAAACTAAAACAGGGAAACAAGCATTGCTTCCTACCCCATGTATTCGTTTGAGGAACTATCCTTTAAACGGCATGGAAAGAGTATTTACTAAGTGACCTAATATTTATTCACTCTTATTAATTCATTTTTCTCTTTCGATATGAACTGGCCGCAACAGATCCAAACGTAAAAAGGTGAACATTTTTTCCTCCAAAATTTGAGCACAAAGGTATTGAAATATTTCCAGTTGATAAAATCTTTTTCCTTCTCATTGCAGTGTCGGGACGTGCCTGCTCGAGAAGCACCAAGGAATGGTCCACAGGGACCACGAAGTACACGAACGTGGAACACAACGGTCAGATCTCAGTTTTCACCAGTTGCCTCCGTAGAGACTTCATCGTAGATGGGGAGGATGTGATTTCGTGCGAAAATGGACTTCTCACAGGAGATTTACCTGTATGCAAAAAGGCGACAAATGGTATGCTTTATTTACTATGTATATTTTTACTCTAAATATTTGTTACTTTTTAGAAGCGTTTGCCGAAATTTATTGCATTGATTGAGGAATAAAGGGAGTTGAAGGGATGAATTTTCGAGTAATTTATTTTTCACGAAATTCCTTGCAATTAACTTCATACCTTTTAAGGAAAAATTTTTGGAGTTACGTGAGATCAGAACCCTTTCAATACTTTTCATTCTTTTGGTGCAATCGCACTCTGATTCATTTTCCATTTGAGAATTGTTGCAGAAAATTAATTTTGAGTCACTCATGAGGGCTCCACACAAGGGAAGGACCTCGTATGTGCCCCAGCAAGGTGATTCGCTGCCATACCGACAGAAGGTACAGAGAATCACGTAGGAATGCCGAGTCGCAAATGCCGCTGTTGCAAGGTGTGGCGCAAAGAAGCAGAGAAAAAGAATGCATTCATGGGGCAGGAAACATTTTATTCAACCGTTATACTACAACAGCTGATTAAAATTACACAAGGAAGTCGTCTCCTTACTTTCTGGAAGATATATGGTATGCCACGTATCCTGAAAGCAACTGCAGGTATTCGAGAATTGGTTTTCCACTGAAGGAATAGGCATCTCGTACACCAAATTGTTCATGTGACCCGAGAAGAAGAAGCCCATGCATGATAGTTCCAGTGACCTGGCAGGCCACTACAACATTATCCACCATTGTCCGTAGGTTATGTTGAGGTGTCGGCGGATGAGTAAAGGTATAATCCTAATGGAAAGGAGCCCCGTCATGCTGGTACCACATGGAGCGCCGCAAAGAAGAATAAGCATAAGTTGTGTGAACAAGTTCGGACAGGAATCAGATAGGCCCTATCTTTCTAAGGATTGGGCAGAAGATACGGTCCAATGAGGTAGTCTACAAGAATGCGGGCCCACACATTGAAACGCTGTCGATCTGCACGTGGTTGCATACGATGAGAGTTCCACAACTGATTGAAGGCTCCCTCGCGTGTCATCCGATGCAGCAAGCAGCACTTTGTGGCAGAAACTGCGCTTTCCGTGGGTATTCATTTTTTCCGACCTGTGCTCCCCATGCTCTTCATGCTCTTACTGTTTATGTTCATATTATTTGCATAATCTAATTCAATATTGTAAGATAAAAACTCTTTTGCAGAATTTTTTTGTATATTTGAACTCTATAAAATGTAGGGTTTTTTTTTTTGACTCTAGGTAGACTCCTTGTGTGCCAACAAGTATAACACAAGGCTTATACAAACGTAAGTCAATACTCGATCAATAGTGGTAGGAAGTTTTAAGTACAGGGATACAAGCACAAATGGGAAATCGAAAGGTAAAAAGAAACAAGACGGGGTGCAAATACAATAAACACAGTACAAAATACAACATTGCTCACATGCAAAAACGGAGACATTCAGTAAATAAAATTATACAATGGTGAAGGTTTGGAAGCACATGTGTGATCAGAATAAGACTTTCAAAATACAAATGAGTAAAAGCATGCATACACACAAATACTTAAGAATATACACACAGACATATATATATATACCAGCTGTTACCCGCCCGCTTCGCTGGGTATTTCATGATGTTTTATAAATGTTTACTGCTTATGTATAAATTATTGATATCTAAGTCATAGCATTAAGAATTCGATTGTATTGAAAAATATATTTAGACCTGTAACTGTCACCTCTTGATAAATAAAAAGGGCAGAACTCATCTAATTTGTATTTTCTAAAAATCTCTAAAATTGAAGTATAGAATGATGTTTGCTCTTTCGTAACCCAAAAACCAAGTGGATTCCCGCAAAACCAATTTTCGCGGTGGATCTATACTCCGTAAATTGAACATGCAAGCCAAATTTCAAGTCTAAATCTAACAGAAAAAAGCAAAAGTTTTATTATAAATATCCCCGTAATCCCGTTGTGAGCCGTTTTCAAAAATTACCGCTCTTAGCGGATTTCAATTCAACAAAAGAAAAATGCAAACCAAATTTCATTATTATAGTCCTTGGAGCTCGAAAAAAGTAACTTTTTTTTGTCAATACGTCCCAGTAACCCCCTGCAACCCCCCAGAACTTGATTTGCTTAAAATTTATTCTTAGTGGATCCCTATTCAACAAAAGAAACATGCTTATCAAATTTCAAGTATATGGGTCTAACAATTAAAAACAGGAATTTTTTTCTGTAACTCCTCTTGACCCCACGCAAACATCCCTGGGGGTCAATTTTCGTTTTACTCTTTGTTAGAGGAACTCAATTCCATGAAAGGAACATGCCTACCAATTTTCAAGCAGGATGATCAAATAGTTTAAAAATGGAAATATTTATCGATTACGCTTCTTAATCTCCCAAAATTAAACTTGGTAGTTGATATTCGCAAAACCCATTTTGTAGCGGTTCTCTACGAAAGGAATCTGCTTATCAAATTTCAAGACTGTAAGTCTAATAGTTTAAAAATGGGGATAATTATCTATAACGCCACTTGAGACCCCGCAACGCCACTTCGGTGTCTGTTTTCACAAAACCCATTTTGTAGGGGAATTGCACTCTATGAAAGGAATCTGCTTAGCAAAATTTGTGCGTCCAATAAATTAAAAATGCAAAACAAATTAGCAATAACGCCCCTTGAACCCCTGCAACGCCACCTAGGGGTCTATTTTCACCACATTTTCTAGTGTATCTCTATCCTATGAGAGGAATCTGCTCACCAAATTTCAAGACTGAGCGTCTAATAGTTTAAAAATAGAAATAATTACTTATATCTGCCCTTAACCCTCCGCAACACCCCTTGGGGTCAATTTTCCCCAAACCCGTTTTGTAACGGATATGTACTCCATGAAAGAAACATTCCTACCAATTTTCAAACAGGTAGGTCAATTAGTTTAAAAACGAAAAAAATTATCTATTACGCCACTTAATCCCCCGCAACGCCACTTAGAGGTCTGTTTTCACAAAACCTTCTTATAGCTGATCTCTACTCTGTGAAAGAAATCTTTTTTCAAATATAAAGACTGTGCGTCTAATAGTTTAAAAATGGAAATAATTATCTATAACGCCCCTTAAGTCTCGGAACGCCACTTGGGGGCAATTTTCACGAAACCCATCTTGTAGCGTATCTCTACCCTATGATAGGAATCTGCTTACTAAGTTTCAAGACTGTACGTCTAATAGTTAAAAAATCGGAATTTATAACGCCCCTTAAACCCCCCACCCCCGCAACACCCCTTGGGGTCAATTTCTTAAAAACCCATTTTGTAGCGGATATTTACTCCATGAAAGAAACTTACCTACCAATTTTCAAGCAGGTAGGTGAAGTAGTTTAAAAACGGATATATTTAACTATTACGCCTCTTAATCCCCCGCCACGCCACTTAGAAGTCTGTTTTCACAAAACCCGTTTTGTAACTGATCATTATTCTACGAAAGGAATCTATTTATCAAATTTAAAGACAGTGCGTCAAATAGTTTTAAAATGAAAATAATTATCTATAACGCCCCCTAAGCCCCTGCAACGCCACTTGGGGGACGATTTTCACCAAACTCATTTTGTAGCGGATCTCTACTGTATGAAAGGAGTCTTCTAACCCAATTTCAAAACTGTACATTGAGTAGTTTAAACATGGAAACAATTATTTATAACGCCCCTTAACCCCCGTAACGCCCCTTGCGTTTCGTATTTCGGAAAATCCGTTCTTAGCTGATGTCTACTCTATGAAAGGAACATGTCTACCAAATTTCAAGTATGTAGGTTGAATAGTTCCAGAGATATCGTGATTAGTCAGTCAGTCAGTCAGTCAGTCAATCAGTCAGTCAGTCAGTGAGTGAGTCGCTTTTCTCCTTTATATATATAGATACATATGTATATATATACGCACTTTAAAAAACCAGAGATACATACGTACACAGTAATTGTTAGCAAACACACACAAAATAATAAAATAGTAAAAAAAACACAATTTTTTTTTTCTAAATAAAAATAATTAAATTGACAATCTAAACAATACGAGAAAAAATGCTATTAATATATGCACAAAACGATGTAAAAGAAGACTTGCTCTGAACAAAGGCAGAGAAAGGAGGAGGCCACGCTATATTGTTCTTTTGTAGGCAATTCATGAGAGTACGTCTTTCGGAAGAGAATTTAGCACAAGCAAATATTAGATGCTTGACATCCTGGACTGACACACTGGAGCAAGAACACTGGTCAGTAGGTGACAAATTAAAGCGTTTCAAATAGGCTTTAAAGTTTCCATGCCCAGTTAGAAACTGGGTAAGTATAAAATTAGGATGAAAGTGTTTAGCCTTTAAACGTCTCTGAATAGAAGGAATAAATTCCTTGGTGAAGAGCGCATTATTTGATATTTGATATAATTTATTCCACTCAGAAATAATTTTTTCCTTAAAAATATTTTTATAATATGATTTTGGAATCTCATAGGAATCAAAAAACTTAATTTTGTAGCTTCTTTTGCAAGCCAGTCAGCACGTTCATTGCCATAGATTCCCGTATGACCTCGAACAAAAGAAAAGGAAACTTTTACACCTCTGGGGCTTCGAAGAAAATTGAGATCAATTTGCGTTTTAACAATCAGTTGATTTTGAGAATCAATGTTATTTAAAGCATATAAAGATGAAAGAGAATCACTGCAAATTAAAAAATCCGATGAAAGGTTTTCGTTTTTACAGATCCATGAGACTGCTTGAGCTATGCAAAGTAATTCAGCCTGAAACACACTACATTCATCTCTTATTCTAAATTGGCGAGTTTCAATTTCAATAAAATCTTGGAAAATAACAAATGCAAGGCCAACCTTATTGTTAATTTTGCTACCATCTGTAAAGCAGACAACAGGAAAGTTGTCTTCGATATTTTTACGATAATTAACAAAATTGAGGGGAAATCGTTCAGAAGGATGAGGGAGATCAGAAAATCGCAGGGTACCATCTAGACTCTTATTGGTACAGTTCTTTATTGCATTCTTGAATTCATTATTTCTGATTATAAAGATGTCAATAGGTGGAAAGCCCGAGATAGCAAACACAGCATCATAGGATATCGTTCGATACCCAGAAATAACCCGAAGAAGTATTCTTCGTTGAATTTTTCGCAGGAGACGACAATTTATTTTCTTCTTCAAGGCAGATCCCCAGATTCGTGAACCATAACAGATAAATGGAACAATGCCTTGTTCATAAATGAGGGATGAGACATTGGACTTGATCCCAAAGCTATTTCTGGCAACTCTGTTAAGACCTAGCAGAATTTTTTCACACTTATTTGAAAGATGCAGAATATGTTGCTTCCAACAGAATTTACTATCAAGGACAATACCAAGATATTTTAGTTCCTTCACACAATCGAGGGGAATCCCATTAAGGGTGAGGTTGCTAGTGAGGGTGTTGCTTTCTCTTTTCTCCAAGATCATAACTTTTGATTTGACAGCATTAAACTCTAATTTATAATTCTTTGCCCAGGTTGATACAAAATCAAGGGTAAGCTGCGCTTGTCTGCTTATATCATGAAAAGACTTTCCCTGAAAACAAAGAAGTAAGTCGTCGGCAAAATCAATCGTTTCACAAGAGAAAGCCAAGATTTTTTCCAAAAAATCATTTATAATGATGTTCCAGAGAAAAGGTCCAGAAACTGATCCCTGAGGACATCCCTTGTTTAAAAATCTCTCTTTTGAGGAATGACCTAAAGATAAAGTCACAGATCTATCCTTCAAGAAGCTGGAAATTACGGCAAATAAGTTGTTAGGAATGTTAGATCTTTTTAAAAGGCTCAGAATACCAGGCCACCAAGCATTATCAAAAGCTCCTTTAATATCCAAGAAAACTAGGATTGTATGAAAATTTCTCTTTTTTCCTTTTAAAACAATTTCATTAAGTTTCATCAAGGCATCCTCGGTACATTTTTGTGGCATAAAACCAAATTGGTTTTTATTGAAAAAATAATCTTTGTGTAAACGCCAGGCCACTCTGTTGATAATGAGTCTTTCAAAACATTTACCCAAAGTTGACAGTAAACTGATACACCTAAGGTTGTCTAAATTAGGGATATACGGACGTCGTTCACTTTGGGAATCAGGATAATCCTAGCTTTTTTCCAACAGAGAGGAAAGGTCTTGAGACGAAGACATGAATTAAAAACTTTTAGGAAAAGTCCAGGGTGCATTACATGCAATTTCTTGACAACTTCATTAGGAATGGAGTCAGGGCCAGGTGACTTTCTTAACTTCAATTTATTAATAACAGCATCAATTTCATGGATGGTAAAAGGTGGGTCATTCGTTATGTTGCTATTGATAAGAGCGTCATTTCGTATTTCCTTGTGACAATCATCATCACCATTCTCACAATCATCAGGAAAAGAATGGAAGATAATCTCATTAATTGTCTCTTCAAAAGAATTAGTCACAGTTCCACATGGAAGAGCAATTCCACTGAGTTCAACTCTCTTCTGAAACTGCTGTTTGACGCCATAGGTATAAATCTTTTTCCACACATTATTTACATTAATTTCATCCAAAAAATGTAGGTTTAATATGTAAATTTAAAATACACCATAAAAAATACAGAATTTTTGAAAACTGCTTTGATAAAATAAGTACGCAGCGATAAAGTTAATAAACGTGCGCGCTTGTTATCGAACAGTGATGAATATATATATCTGTTAGTATATTTTTATTCCTAATTTCAATTAAAAATTTTATATGTTATATGTATACTTATAGAAAGAATTTTCACTGTACATAATTTTAATTTTTATTTTGTAATAAAAATGAATTGTTTTTATTTTATAAATATCAAACATGAATTTTATTATTACTTTTTTTCGCTGTTTATTGGGAATGTAATTAGAGATTTTTGATTCTACACGATTTTTAAAAGTAGTGGAACATATCCCCTAATGTATCATACGTCGCATGTATTTTTGTACACGACTTTTTTGCACGGTTTTCTGAGGAACAAATCTACCGTGTAAAAAAAGTTAGGTGAATATCTTAATTAAATATTAACCCAAGTCTTTCTTTAAATAATGATTTGAGAGCGCAGGGGATCATGGGAAAATATTCGAACTTGATTTAGAATGATCACGATAGGCGGGTCATTTTTGTAAATATTTTGTTCTGAACTCTAAAGTGGAATAATTAAAGTTAGGACAGTTTCAAGGTCCACTCTGGATGTGATTTACAAACAACATGTGCACAACAATAACGCGCAGGAGTACTGAACGAACGTAGTAATTAAAAGAACCACTCTCCTGTACTTTGGGATCACGCGATTCATCTTTCGATTACCCATTCATTCCGTTACGTTTGATTGCAGTCTGGGAGAGGACATGGTTTCATCCCACTTTTCTGTCCGCCCTGTACTTGTTTTCTCTACTGTATAGGGTCGTCAGTGGGAGGCTAAGGACCTCATGGGCTAATCATGTCACTGCGTAACTTTCTTCGTTTCTTTCTTTTTTTTAATCCTTTGTGTTTTTTTGTTTCATTGTTTATTGAAGCCTTCCATTGGAAATAAAAATTTTTTTTGTCTGCAAGACCCGATGAGCGTCGGACTCAATGGGAACTTCTTTAGTAATGAGTACCATTTTCAATTGACTTGAGGAATTCAAAATCATCAAAGTCCTCAAAAATTATTTTAAAATATTTTGTTTTTGGTTGACAAGTATTTCAATTTATCAAGTTGTCGTACAAAACTTATCAAGACAATTGGGTTAGCTTATTTTTCAACTTGTGTTTTTTAAAAATATTTTACAAAAATAATTTTCGACTTAACCATAAAGATAAGAAAATGCTAATCCCAAATAATTAGAAAATGCTTTTTTCTGCCGTAGCTTGTGCCCCTTTAGATCCTCCCCGTTTCGGCTCGAAGCTGTGCTCCGTGAAAGCCCCAACAGTTGGATCCGTATGCACTTTCTATTGCACTTCCACTCACTACCTGCGCGGATCCAAATGGAGAAAATGCACCCAAGAGCTGCAATGGACAGGCAACGAACCACGCTGTGAAGAGAGACCAGGTAGGGAAAATGATTTTAGTCACGTAACATATGTTATGGAAAATAAAAAAAATCATATGTCTTTTACCTTCTTCTAGGTATCAAACCTGCTGAATTTTGTTATTTATGTAATAAATTTTGAATATTTCACAAAAATCACAGAGCTAATCGCGATCTATTGGGTGTAAGGGAAGATTCTGTCGCTTTTTTTGATGAAAAAACTATTTTTTCCACTTTTTATTTAAAATTTAATTTAAAATATAATTCCTTCTGTTACTTACAACTGTTTGCCAGCGTTGTGGCAGCTTATTTAATCCCCCGGAAAATAAGTCTTCTGTTTTGGTGAGAAAGTATTCTTTCAAAATGCGATTTAGATACGCTCATAATTTATATATTTATTTCCCTCAAGAAAGTTCTGCTGCGGCCTGAACAGATGGTGCAATATGAGGAGTATATGTGACTGAGATAAAGTTTCCCAACACTAATGTTTTATGCGGTGTTCCTTGTCGCAGGTAGTCTAGTGCTATCATGATGAAGAATCACACCCTTTCTGTTGGACAAAGATGGACGCTTATATTGAATTTATTCAAAACATCTAGTTGCGAACAGTAATAGGCGTTTAATTTTTTTCCAGCAACTCATAGTTCTCTATACCCTTGCTGTCTCACCAACAACTCAATATAACCTTCTTCTGATGCACGCCAGCTTTAGATGTGGAAGGTGGTGTCTTCCTTTTGTAAGCATATGCTTTTTTTACTAATGACGTGTTTGCACACTACCCTCTTTTCCTCTCCTATCACAAAGTCGTCCCAAAACGATTCCTTATTGTGACGAGCAAAATTTGAAGAACATATCAAAATTTTATCCATAAAATTTTTCGCCTTATACGAGTGGCACCCATATAGAGAATTTGAACGCGAAACCTTTTATGAAATCTAAAGCAGTAGTCTGATGAATTCTAAGTTTGAAGCCCACTCCTGTGGAAGTTAACGTGGGATTTGTCCTGTTCCTACTGCATAGCAATTCGTCATTGACATCTGGTGGCTTTCCTGATCTGGGTTCATCTTTCAAAGAAAAATGACGCAAGCAAAATTTTACAACCCATCTTTGGCAATTTCGAGTTGTTACATCTTCCTCTCCTAATAAGTCACACAAGTTTCTTTTTGCCTCCATCACGCTATTCCATTTTTGGAACTCAAACAAGATACAATGTCTAAAGTACACTTTTTCTTCTCTTGTGTAGACATTTTTACAAATGTTACAAAATTGGGTAAAATGCAAAAAAAAAAAAAAAAAAAAAAAAGAAGGAAATAAAAGAAAAAAATACATCAATTACCAATAGTGTCTAATTTAACTTTTTAAAGCCTTTTCAGTCTTATACGAATTCTTGTTAAGGATCGACAAAGCATAAAAGAGAGCACGTGTTCAAAAGCGACAGAACTTTCCCTTGCACCCAATATATAGAGACATTGCTTAAAAATCTTCTTTATTTCTAAAATGAATGTATACAGATAAAAATAAAGCACTAAAGATCTCCCAAGATCTGTTAGAAAATGACGCTGAATCAAGTTTTTGTCGCATTGCATTTTTAGAATGATCATCAGAAATATTGTTCCTACACGCTTTCCCTTTTTTTTTTTTTTTTAACTAACGATGATGGATTTTATTACAAAACGTACCTCTTTATCTCTTTCATATTTGGGCTCTATTAGGTAGAATTTATTTGGAACTGGTGTACATAATAGAAACTAGCATACAATGGAATAAAGTAAAAATAGAAAACAGTAGTAAAATAAAAATTAGTACTTGCCTTAGAACTCCAACATAGTTCACAAGTTTTTATAGAAAAACTCATTGAAATGGCACTTGGATTATACTTATTCAACCTTCTGGGTCTAACCCAGAATTCCTAATCTGGTAACTGGTGTGTTTTGAAAAAACCAATCTTAAAAATATTTGAAAAATTTCTGGCGTAATGTAAAAAAGAAACACAATTACAGAGCACCCTGTTTCCAATTGTTGTACACGAGGTATTTTATGTGAGTTAGGAATGTCAAATGTAAAATATCTAAAATTAGGTTAATTCAAATCTAGACACCCCCCCCCCTCCGTTATTTGATTTTAAACAATCCTGTTGTCTGGAAACAAGGTGAAGAAAAGTAGAGGCAAGATCAGTGGCGTAACGGAAAATGATTAGGCCCCTCCGCAAGGTCAGGTCTTGGGCCCCGAGTCTCTCTCTCTCTCTCTCTTTATATATATATATATATATATATACTTGCTAGAAAATTCTGTTTTCATCTACTACTGCTTATAAAAACAACGAAAAAAAATTAAACCAGAATTTGAAAAAAAATTTTAAATATTTTATTTAGTTCATTCCAATTATTGAGAATAACAAAAGTAAACTCGGTTATTTTTCATAGGTTTTAAAATAAAAACAGGTTTTTAGCGATACCAACAATAATCAAGTAGAAAAAGTCTGCGCTCTCTGTTTTAGTAGTAATTATAAAAATTATTTAAAAAGGAAAATGAGCTATTTAATAGCTGCAGTGGCGTAACGGAAAATAATAAGGACCACCCCCTCGCAAGGTCAGGTTTTGGGCCCCATGCCAGATCTTACAAAAGGATTACAAAATCAAACATAATGTACCGATACACATCACCTAAAAATATTTAAACATTAAACTTATAACTGAATACAAAATCAACCTGAGCAGGGGCGGCTCTAGGGCCGGACAAACCGGACCTCTGTCCGGGGCGGCAATTTTTAAGGGCGGCATTTGGATCAAATTCGAAAAATATATTTTTTTTTGTTACAAAAAATTTGATATATTTTCTGAAATATTATTGGGTGTGTATTTGGAATTTCATTTAACGTACCTTATTTGGTACTCTATATGCTTGTCATTTTTTTTATGTTGAAACTTGAAGAGTGCGAATATATTATTAAATCATGGAATTTGAAACGTTTACACATGTTTCACTAGTAACTTTCTCCCCATCCCAGACTGGGGTAACAACGAGTATTCTTTTCACTCATACAATGTCCGTTTTCAGCTATCCAAAAGGGGACTGAAGTAATAAGTTTTTGGTAGATAGAGAGCCCCAGTGTATTCTTTAGTGTATTCACTATAAGTTAATAAACGCTTGTGATGGCCACCATCAGTAGACTCTTTTTCGAAGAAATTGGCCAGTTGAAATAGACGATTCCGTTTCTTACATTACCGTTTCTCATTGGAAATAACAGGTAATTATTTCACTAATTTCGGATTATTTTGTATTCCTTAAGACTTAAAAAATAATATATATATATGTAGGAAAGGAGTGCAAGTTTTCTTTTACTTCTTTTGATTTTTATTGTAAGAGATGGCACCACTAATCGAAACCACGTGAGTTTTAGCTGCGCGATACGATGAGATCATGTATTTATAAAGGTGGTAGAAAGAAGAAACTGGGAGTTGCACCAAAGCTTGAACGAAGGCAGGTCAGAGGAAATCGCTCTCTCCGTTGTTTTGAGAAAGAGTACGTGTTTTCGGAATTAGTATGGTGTTATCTCGAATAATTTAAAACCCCTTGTAAATAGTTAATGTTTTAGTTGAGTTATTAATAAATTAAGTTATTTTAACTCTGCGTGCTTATTTTAACATTAAAATCGAACCTTCCCCTAGACGCCGTCAAACATATATATATATATATATATATATTTATATATAAATTCTTAATTGTGTTATGCTGCCTTTGCAAGAATTATTGAAGTTTTATAGGTGTGTACCTATGTGAAAAATTTATCTTTTTTAATTATGATTTTTTGCTTTGGAGAGAGGAGTGGCATTTTCCATTTTTGTCCGGGGCGGCAGAACTGCTAGAGCTGGCCCTGACCTGAGTCTGAATAAACGAAGTAAATAACCTTTAACATTAGAGAGTATTTATGGTATTTATAAAATGGAAAATCTCTCTAACAACAGTCGAAAGATAACCTGGTAACTTAAATAAAAACAATACATAAAATAATTTTCGTTTTCAAATTCTTGCGAAAGAAAAAGATATCGCTTGCCTTATTCTTTACGACTCCTTTTCTTTAAATAGAGTATCCTTATCATCTGAAGTGTCCGAAATTGTGTTTTTTCTAGTGAATTAATTTTCATTTCCATGATTTGTAAATGAGATTCACTAGCATTACAATTGACAGTACTTACACAAGATTATGCACTTGCAGATATTAAAAATTTATCCAATTTTGCACATTTATTTTTTGTATTATACTCCTTTTCCTTTCGAACTTTTCGTTTTTGAGAAACATTCAAAGTTTTTAAAACTCCACTCATTTTAGAACCGCGTTTCTTCTTGTCCAATTTACAAAATACCTTTTTTTGAACCAGAATAATAAATTCCAATAAAAAAAATATAGTTCTAATTATGAAAGCGAGAAGTGAGATGTGGAAATGTTTTTATCGTTAAGGAACACACCCTAAATTTAAGTATTGAATATAAAAATAGAGATGCCTATTCTATATGAAAGCAATTTTGTGAAACGTTTCTCATTATGCTTTATTTGATTGAATACTTATTAATCTAACCAAATTATTATTTGAATGCTCTCTATGGTTTTCCAGGTATCGTAATACTATTTCAAGTGAAAAAAGCATAACAGATGTACGTTATTTACGACTTCGCTAAAAGAAAATGAAATACACGAGGGGGAACTAAAATTGCCAATAAGTTACTCTGGAACTTCGGTAGAAAGTAAATCATGTCTTTTTTCACACACATTCTCTCTCTACTGCTAAAGTAAAGCATACTATAATAATAGTGATGATTTCTTTATTTTCCTAGCATTATGTCCCCGATTCTCATTTATTTTATCTGTTAGTAATTTGGGTTTGAAAAAACGCAACTAAAGAAAAGTATCTCTCGTCGCTGGGATTACAGTACATCAAACAAAACGTTTTTTGATTTGGTTATTGGATCAAAGATATTTAATGAGCGCATTAAAATTCTGATTTTGAATGACGTTATATCGCCAATTGGAAAATCCCTTAAGAGTTGGAGTTTAAAAAATTGAAAGCGAATTTTGAGAAAATCTACATGAAGGGCGCCAGTCAGGCTTTGGATTCCCCCGCTGTGCGGGGGTGTACGTTACGCCACTGGGCAAGATTGCCCTCTAGGAAGAAATCTCCAACCCTATACAAAAATGAGCATTATGGCAGTCTGAAATATTTTTAAAGTGTCATTCGGATATGTTGGTTGATACTTTTTGGAGTAAAAACTTTGCATTATCCATTAATTATTTTTAAACGCGTTAAATGTGTTTACATTGCCAGTTTGTTGATGTTTGATGAATTAATACGAGTCTTGCTTTTTGTTTTATTAATGTCTCATGATTTTTGAATTTTTTCCAGAATGTTTGACACCTCTTCCTTTGGAAAATGGGAAAGTGATAGGGTGTTTTCCTTCCAGGATACTCCGATTCAACGACACCTGCCACTTTAAGTGCAACGAAGGCTTCCAGTTAGCAGGTCCAGATCATCTAACGTGCGCTTTGAGTGGCAAAATGGTAGATGGTCGTGGCGTACAACGATTTCCCAAGTGTTACAGTGAGTACAAGATTTATGAACATCTTACATAAGTTATGGTCCACACCATTTCAAATAGGCTGAGCCTAGCCTATATATTTGATATTAAATCAACAAGACCGATTATATGTATGTAGAAAAAATAAGAAATCTACCAACTCAAGTACAAAATCACCGTATGCAAGCAGGGTTTATAGTAAAAGGTTTTTTATTTTGTAAGGAAAAAATCAAAATCATAAAATATTCTCCTTTACAAAAAAAGTGCATTTCTTGAAGAACTTGTAAATCTGAAAATACAAGTCATTAGAATATTGTTTGACTTTTAACCCGTCATGTAAACAGGTTGGCACGCGTCAAATCTGTTGAATGTCAAATTCGTCACGTTGGCGTGGTGTGGGAGTTTGGAGAGGAAGGTGCCAGTTCAGATGTTTTTGCATATGATCAATGTTCAAAACAACGAGATCATCTCGTAACGATAAATCTTTCGGTGGACTTCACGTGTCACAATTTATTAAATCATTTGAGCATTGAGTTACTTTTCTTCTTATATTTTCCAACAAAAATATTTTTTTTAAATATTAAAAATTATAAATTGTTATTTATATTTTTATATATATATATATATATATATATATATATATATATATATATATATATTATAAATTATATATTATTAAATTATTATATTATATATATATATTGTGTCATGGTTCCATGTTCTTGGTTCTTCCGGTCTGATCATAGGATGCTTGGGATTTATTAGTCTTCTTTTGAATTATTTACTGCTATATATATATATATATATATATATATATATATATATATATATATATAAAATTCTCCTGTCACAGTGTTTGTAACCAAACTCCTCCGATACGGCTAGACCGATTCTTATGAAATTTTGTGCGTATATTCAGGAGGTCTGAGAATAGGACGTAAACTATTTTTCATTCCGATATTGCAATTAGTTAAAAAGATACTAATTAAAAACCTTAAAACGCGCAATTGTTTTAAGCTGTGTGTTGTTTATTTTGCCGTTTATTTCGCTTGGCGTCGAAAATCGGTTTCGCGCCAGATGTGACCTTTCTCTGTTCCACCGTCCAAACCACCCTGCCCATAAGTTACACTAGCAAAAGAGGTATCTATAACAAATAAAAAAATAACCAAATTTGGTGAGTGAAAAGTTTATTTATTTATTTTTTGTACATATCTTAAATTCAAAAATTCATATATTGCATCCGTTTATAAAACAAAAATATCAAAATATTTGCGAAAACTTAATCGCTTTTACTTCGTTATCATTATTTCAAATAAATGACACGAGATCAATTATTGCCATTTTGCTCAAGATAGTTCTCACGTTCAGTTAATTAAGTGATCTCATATAAATCAATAGTTTTCAAAAAGTGTCCCGTGCTCCCACCTACAACAACTATTGTGTTACCTGTATAAACCATTTCTGAATATTTTCCGACATTGATAAGTTCTTATTTATTAGTTTATTTATTATTAAACGACCGTTAATAAAACTGTAATACTCAGTGCGCGCAAATTTTTCGGGAATCATTTTCAGTTAAAAGATAAATATATACGTATTTTATAATTGTGAAAGGTATAGGTAAAATAATAAAATGACAGATACATTATCAGTATACTGTTTTCTAGCATTAAGTACTTGAATTTGATCTATTTGTGTGTTTTGTACAGTGAACAATGCAAGCTAGACACAAAGGATCTGATTTGGGCCATCGAACTACTTAATCTACAGCCATGCGAAATCGAAGATCTCAAAGAACAGGCGAACAAATCCAACAGGATAATGAAGATATGAGTGTGAATATGGCGCAGTTGCGTGATCACAATCACAAGAGGTCGAACAAATCATAGTTGAACAAAATCAACAAAAACGATTAGAACAAAGACAAGCGTATCGATTCGTATTTGACACACGCAGAGCAAATGACCAACAATGCCAACAACTACTTCGAGCATTTACAACCAATTCTTTCCGTCGTCTAGCATTCGAGTATGAGCCCGATGTTAAATATTACGCTCATTCGAATGTGGAAATTGGTGCTATGGACAAGGAATGTCCGCATTGTAATGCGCTTAAATTAAAAAATTAGCCAGCTGGGATGTGTTGCGCGTCAGGAAAAGTGCAACTACCAGAACTTGAAGCACCACCTAAACCATTGCCACGTCAATACACGTTCAACGTGCGCTAATGAGATCAACGCTTGCTTGAAATCCTCGCCAACGTGGCGTAAGGTTGAAAAAAGTACAGCTGAAAGTAAATATGCGCGTTCAAATGCTTCAAGATCCCCATCCCCCGAAACATTCTCAAAATAAATGTTAGGTATCGGCGATGGAAAAATAGCTGTACATGAAAACACTGGATGCATCAAATTGCTGACCGATTTCTGCACAATCATTAACTCGCAAAATGCTCTCATTGAGCAGATATTTCCCGATATATACACATACAATTCTTGAATCATAAGTAGCTGGCAGAAAGAGCAATTTTTGCATCAAAAAATGTGGACGTCAACGCTTTGAATTTCAAGATATAACAAATGATTCCAGGGGACTTGAAGTCATACGAATCTATCGATACAGTTTGCGATACCAACGAAGCTGTAAATTATCCAGCAGAGTTTTTGAACTCATTGGATTTGCCAGGCATGCCACCGTACCATTTACAACTAAAGGTTTGATCTCCGGTTATTTTGCTTCGTAATTTGAACCCTCCACGGCCGTGCAATGGCACGGGATTAGTCATTAAAAAATTGATGAAAAACGTTGACGAGGCAAGCATTTTGAATGGAAAGCTCCGAGGAGAAGATGTATTACTACTATGTACACGAATCCCTATTATTCCCACAGATGTGCCAATTGAATTCAAACTGATTCCATTTCGAATTCGATTGGCATTTGCAATGAAAATCAATAAGTCTCAAGGCCAAACGATGTCTGTTTGTGACTTAGATTTGGGCACACCGTATTTTTCCCACAGGCAATTATACGCGGCATGTTCTCGCGTGGGTAAACCATCTAGTTTGTTTGTGTTGGCTAAAGATGGACTCACTAAAAATATCGTACACTCCATTGCACTAAGAGACTGATAAAGTTATTTCTTAACTGTCATAATTTGCGATAGAGAAGTAATTTGAAATTTATTAGTTAAAATAATAAAAGTGCAAAAAATTCAAAAAATGAATGGTGTTTTGTTACTTTTATAGATCGTCATCGTTCACAGCGCTCCATTCCACTTTCAGTCATATACCACGTCCCCACACACTTACAATGAGTTAATTAATTTTTATTTGACTACCAAAATATTCTCTAGAAATAATTTATATGGCAAAACAACGTTTGTGTGTGTGTGTGTGTGTGTGTGTCGGGTCAGCTAGTATCTATATATATAAAGGAGAAAAGCGACTGACTGACTGACTGACTGACTGACTAATCACGATATATCCGGAACTATTCAACCTACAGATTTGAAATTTGGTAGACATGTACCTTTTATGGAGTAGAGATCAGCTAAGAACGGATTTTGTGAAATTCGAATCGCAAGGGGCGTTACGGGGGGTTAAGGGGCGTTATAAATAATTGTTTCCATTTTTAAACTACTCGATGCACAATCTTGAAGTTAGGTAAGCAGATTCCTTTCATAGAGTAGAGATCCCCTACAAAATGAGTTCGGTGAAAATTGACCCCCAAGTGGCGTTGCGGGGACTTAGGAGCCGTTATAGATAATTATTAACATTTTTAAGCTATGAGACGCAAAGTCTTTATATTTGATTAATATATTCCTTTCATAGAGTAGATATCAGCTACAAGATGGGTTTGGGGAAAATAGCCCCCCAAGAGGCGTTGCAGGGGATTAAGGGGCGTGATAGATAAATATTTTCGTTTTTAAACTACTTGACCTACCAGCTTGAAAATTGGTAGGCACGTATTTTTCATGGAGTAAATATCCGTTACAAAATGGGTTTTGGGGAAATTGACCCCAAGGGGTGTTGCAGGGGGGTTAAGGGGAGATATAAATAATTATCTATATATATAAAGGAGAAAAGCGACTCACTCACTGACTGACTAATCACGATATCTCCGGAACTGTTCAACTTACAGACTTGAAATTTGGTAATGTTCCTTTCATGAAGTAGAGATTAGCTAAGAACGGATTTTGCGAAATTCGAAACGCAGGAGGCGTTACGAGGGGTTGAGGGGCGTTATAAGTAATTGTTTCCATTTTTAAACTACTCAACGTACAATCTTGAAATTGGGTAAGCAGATTCCTTTCATAGAGTAGAGATCCTCTACAAAATGAGTTTGGTGAAAATCGATCCCAAGTGACATTGCGGGGGCTTAGGGGGCGTTATAGATAATTATTTCCATTTTTAAACTATTAGACGCACAGTCTTTAAATTTGATAAATAGATTCCTTTCATGGAGTAGAGATCTGATACAAGATGGTTTTTGGGAAAGTAACCCCCAAGTGGCGTTGCGAGGGGAGGGGGGGTGGTTAAGGGCGTAATAGATAAATATTTTCGTTTTTAAACTACTTGACCAATCTGCTTGAAAATTGGTAGACATGTTTCTTTCATGGAGTAAATATCCGCTACAAAATGGGTTTTGGGAAAAATGACCCCCAAGCGGTGTTGCAGAGGGTTAAGGGGAGATATAAATAATTATTCCGATTTTTAAACTATTAGACGCACAGTGTTGAAATTTGGTAAGCAGATTCCTCTCATAGAATACAGATACGCCACAAAATGCGTTTCGTGAAAATCGACTCCCAAGTGGCGTTGAGGAACGTAAGGGACGCATATTTTTCAATACAATCGAATTGTTAATGCTAGGACTTAAATAACAAACATTTATACATATATATAACCAACAAAAATTTATAAAACATCATGAAATACCCAGCGAAGCGGGCGGGTAACGGCTAGTATATATATATATATAAAGGGAAAAGGTGACTCACTGACTGACTAATCACGATATCTCCGGAACTATTCAACCGAGAGACTTGAAATTTGGTAGACATGCTCCTTTCATGGAGTAGAGATCCCCTAAGAACGGATTTTTTACGAAATTCGATCTCAAACAATTATTATTAAATATATGTTTGTTTGGATATTTAGTAAGTATTGTTATGAATTTTTTTGTGAGACTGTTTAATTTAGTAAATTCCAACGTGTTCCCCCTTAGTAACTCGGAGAATGTCTAAGAAGTATTCCTGCTAAGTGTTATTTACAAGTCTTACACTTTATAGCCGTGCAATCGAAGCCTTTTTCATGAAGAATTCTTATCAAACTATTTGCGATATTTGAAGCTCACATGATACTTCACAGGTATTTTTAGTAGGATTCCTAGTGCATCATTCACTGTAAGCTTGCTATTTCTAGGAAATTCCTGTTTGTTGCCATTTCATACCATCGCTTTATTGATTTGGCGCCACAAATTTGGCTTCCATGAAAACGCCAAATTTTGCGTTTAGCATTAACAGGCAACTTCGTGTCGTGAAACCAAAGCATACGTCGCGCCTTCTCTTGAATCAGTGCGGCAAAAAAAGATTCCTTCCTTCCAAAAAATGTCTTCCTTACAAGTGTTCCCCTGAGTCACTCTAGAAGGAGCATTCGCGCGCCATATATACTTCACAAAAAACATATATATATAAACAATATATATAACAATATATATAAACAATATATATAACAATATATATAAACAATATATATAACAATATATATATATGACAACATATATATAACAATATATGTATATATAACAATATATATATGTCGTGTTTCCGTGTCAACACCAGACCATTTTGTAAAGATGGTTTTTTATTCAAAGAAACATTTCGGCATCTGATTCTAACAGAGAAACGGTCACGTGTTTTGTATAAGGGTCTGATGCCTAATATCTTACATAACATCTTACATCTTACACATGATGAAGATAGATGTACGAATACGTGTGAGAATGTTATCTTGAAAATTTCGATGCGCACTTTTACGAAATAAAGTACAACAAAAGATTATGAACATGCCGCTGTTTTTACTGAAATTAAACACGCGTAAAGATGTTTTACAGATAATGAAATTATCAAAACTTGAATGTCGTAGGATAGCCATTGCACATGGAAATTAAAATCAATAATGGATGAAACCCTCTGGGCAATAATGCAGGCTTGCATACATCCATGGCAAAGATTATGTAACTTATGTGCAACACATTTTTCCAAACATTCATCAGTTGTTGGTCTAGATATGTAATATTTTAAGGGAAAGCCCATCTGGTAGCCTATCATATTGGTGCCTTTTTTTTTTCAATATTAGTTCCACATTCGAAATGTGTGCTGTGTTTTTCATCGACCTTGAAAAACTAATCATTCAAATACTTGCTGTCAAGAAATTTCCATGCAATATTTTTAAGGGATCAGATAATATTTTAAAGATAGTTTTTGTTAAAAATTGTACCTTAACAGCTATTAAAACCCAATATTAACTTAAATTAGAGGTCAAAATAGTTTAATGATCAAACCTAATTTAATTGATTGCAATAACACAGAGCATTTGGAGCTGCTTTAAAAAGTATCAGAAAAATATTTTTTAGATATCAATACAAAACTAAGCAATCTAATGTGTCAAGAACCTACCGTACTGTATTCAAACACTTGCAATATTTGAGAATTTGAGTTATTTGAATCGTTTCAATTTTTAGCCTTGGAAATAGAACAGTAAAAGGATTAATTTTTATTTTAAAAAATACCCACTAAAATACTTAAAGGTATAGCTTCACCCTCGAGTACTAAATTCACGAACGATCTATTTTCGCCTCTTTCCAAGGGCTCTACGGGCATTTTAATACTATTACATTCCACTCGTGCTATAGATACACTGGCTGTCGTTGGTCAAGGTAACGGACTCGTGGCCGTTGTGTCATGTGTTCGAACCTGCTACTGCTGAAGACCCGTCTTGAAGAGGGGAACGATGCACGTTAAATATGTCGAGTCTCAAACAACCTTCTGTTGGTTTGGTGTGGTAGTTAGGAGAGGAGTCGTCACTCAGTCATTCTCGTCACTTGACCATGGTTCAAAATTACGAGGTCCGTAGTCAAAAACCCTCGAGTAGCTGAACATTTAACGAAAATATTCACTCCCGCTATATATCCCCTATCTTCCAATAAGTAATTGGACACCTGTTATAAAAGAGATATAAAAATTATTCATATTCAATTCTTGGTAGAGCCTCCACCTGAGACAATTAACAGCCCTAACCCTTTATGCCATACTTTCCAATGGTTGTCTTTAACTTTCGAGGAAAAGAAGAAGAATTTACTCAAACCTAATAAAAATCAATGCTAGACTTTTCAAAAATTTTAATGGTGCACATTAGTGCACATCCTACCAACAAAATTCCTAAACATATGTCCTTCTAGATATTTAGTTTCATACCATTAAAGTCACCGCTTTAAAAGAAAGAACTGTTACATCAGATGCACTATTTCAAAAACTTAACAAAAGCAAAACAAACTACAGCCGAGTTTTGCGACCGTACAGTTCAATTTGATTGGATTCGATCTCTTTGGGAAAACTAGACTTGTACCGAGTTTATATATATATATATATATATATATAGGGCATTTTAAACTATGTAAATGTTAACGTTAATGCATGTGACATAACGTAAGCCTCCGCATCGAGAGGGAGAGAGACTTAAGTTTCTAGGGTGGCCCAAAGCCTGACTGATGCCAAGTAAAAGCACACCTTTCATAAGATCCGGCTTGGGACACAAAACTTGACTTTACAGGCGAACCTAATATTCTCCATTACACCGCTGGTGAACGTAAACGTCAAAGTAAATCTAATTTAAACTTCAGTTTTAACTCTCTTATTAAATTTAAGGAGTTCAAAAAAGCTGTCAATAATTTTAGAATTTTATATAGAAACTATCTAAAAGTCCCAAAGAAAAAAAGTTTGTTCCTTATAACTCAAAATGAAAGTTTGTGCTTTCATTTTGAGTTATAAGGAAGTCTCATTCTGGTAAGGGGTGGTTGTTTTAACAAGTGTTAGGTAAAATATAATGCAACATTGTGCAGCGAATAACGCATTATTAAGACTACTTTCCAAAGCCACTTCTTTGAGAGCGTTCGTCGAATCTGAGAAAGGAAAGTGAAAAAATAGCAAGGAACTCTGCACTGTAAGCAGCGCATTTTAATTTTTATTTAAGGGGTGAAGTGATAAACTTGTAATGACTAAGATGCAGTTCAAATAATATCCCCACATTTGAAGTCAAACGGAGGCATAACACATTAAATGCAATACGTAGTAGGATTCAAAAGTTCCCGAAATGAGTTTCTAACTTAAAAAGTGTTACCAATTAAACTGCTGAAACGCATCCTTCTTCGAAAAAGACCCTTGAGTAACAACACACTCTTGTTATGGCTTGTAAAGGTCATCGGAACATTTCTGGAATCTCTTTTTAGCCATGCCCCTTAAATTAGACTGCGATGCACTTTTAACTTCATTTGCAGATTGCTGTTCTTTAAACATGAGGGGGAAGAATATGTTGACACACCCTATGCATGTTAAGATCCTTAGTCAGTGTCCATTGACATGGGGCAGAGGATATCCCAACTGATTTTTTTTTACTGTTTGCAGCCTGCTCTTTGGTTTCACCTCATATACCGTTTCTATATTTTCATGGATCAAGAAGTCTGCTCACTTTCAGAGCATTTGTCGTCTTCGACACTTTCCCTGCCTTCTCTGAAACCTCGATGTCACTTAAAAGCTTGCGTTCGCGATAATGTATCACACCCTTACACATGCTTCAACATTTCGTAAGTCTTCGGAGCACTTTTTCCCAAACGAAAAGAAAATGTAATATTCATTGTCTGCTCAACAAACGCAATTTCCTTCAATCGCCTACAAAATACGACACCGTGGCAAGCTACCGACCACGTGATGGAAACAAACTTTTTTTCTAGAAAATGGGAAGAATGCCCTAATATCGAAATGTCACTCTGCAGCAAAATGTTTCCATGTTATAGGTTCAGTCCATGAACTTTTGAACCCTACCTTGTATAAGTGTGAACGAGTGATGTTCGGAATTCTCTCTTATGAAGTAAAACTCGAAATAAAACTACACCCGACGTGAGTCCCTCCTTCATTGGAGGTTTATTCATTTTGTACAGTTCGGTTGGTGTGCATTCAGCATTTCCTGCTAAATTATTATCCTTGATTAACCACTGCTTCTTCGTCATTAGTTTCGCCTTCATTCATGCATTGTAAATTGCACGCACTGCTTCACACGCCTTGCCTTCAAAATCAAAAAATTTCTCATCACTTAATATATTCTCAAAGATATTTTTTAATCTTTATTTACGATCAGAAGCAATATCGCAAAAGCATTATCATTTTTTTGTCACACGTGATTTGTTTCAATTCAAAACTGAATTTAAAAATAAATAATAATAAACTTTATGGCTTAAGGCCATTACATCTCAGCTACCCAGTCGACTAATCACGGATTAATTACTTCACCTGCAGTTTTGTATCCATAAGTAATTAAGAACCTATCAGAAATGTCTGTGAATCAAACTCTTCTCGATATCTTAACATCAAACCATTATTGTTTTTCAGTGAATAATGTTACTCTTATTGAAACAGAAGAAATTGAAACATTCGACGAGACCCCTCCAACTAAGGAATCCTGCGATCCCGACAACGGCCAATGCTCCCATAAATGTATTCAAGAGCTCGGAGGCATCCGGTGCGAATGCCGCGGGGGTTACAAGCTTCTGCCAGACAACAGAACTTGCGAGGGTAAGTTTTCAGTTTGGAGGAAAGGCTTCCGGACTAAATTGTTCATTTACAGGATAAAGAGCTTTAATTTGTGATTATTTCTGATTTTTAACCCTTTAATTCTGTAAAATTTTCGATTGCGTTTAATCTCTTTTAAAAAGCGCAATACTCATTGTCAATTTTAAAATTTGTTTTCACATTTGGATATATCTTTTGATTCGTTGCATACATAAATTATTTCTCTTTGAACATGTTAGACTTTAATATGGGTTTAATATTAAAAATATTTAGTATTTGCAACATTTAAAAGGAAAAAAACGTTTGCAATAACTCATCGAAAATTATTTTTATCGTCCTTTTTATGTCACTAACAGATCTGATCTATTTCGGAAGCAAAACGATATTATTGCAATAAGTTACGACGATATTATTGCAATAAGCATTTCTTTACAAACTTTTCAAGTGATTAAATATATATTAAGGAAATATTTTCGAAGTATTAATATCATTGTAGGGGATCGTATTTTATTATAGCACAGCGTTTCTCCAACTGTGCGGCGCACCCCCCTTGGGGGGCGTGAGAACCCTACAGGCATATCGAAAATAAAAGTTTCAAAAAAATTAATTTATTGGAATGAATTAAAAAAAAGAAAACATTTTCTGACATATTGAAAAATACTCATTTAAACTGATATAATTTATATATATCATCTGGCAATATTACGTCATCTCCACTTCAAGGTATCTATCACCTATAACCAAATTTTCTTTGATTTGTGTTGTAATCCCATGATGAGAATTTTTCATTACGTTTTCTTTTTAAACCTAAAATACTACTCTTTCAGAGAAAAATCCAGACCCAGAGAAAAAGTGTAGAAAGATAAAAAAAAATTTATCACTGTCATTTAGGGAAGTTATAAGTAATGTGTTTCTGTTGCGTTTTATTCCATGCGAGTTTTATGATATTTCAAGAAGCACAGAAGATTGAAGGATTATTTAGGAGGTTTTTTACGAGCATTCTGAAACATATAAAGCATTGTGAAAAACATTATATACAATTCTTTTTTAAATTTAACATTCATATTCTTACATTGAATAACACTTCCAACCCGGAAGTGCTCGCGCGAGGCGCAAAGTAACTGAATGCTTACGAAATTATTAATTCCGGGAACACTGTTTATTTGTTACCAATGAATTTGACAGTATCCTCCTATATGAAAGAGTCTTCAGATTTGTCACATATCTACCTCTATTTTGGGAGTGGCAAACGTTCATTTTCAAAATCTTAGAAAAAGCGATGAACATGAAATGAAAATGATATTACTTAATGTTAGCGAAAAGTGGCTGTGATTAGCGTTTTTTTTTAGGTCTTGAGCATTTAAAACATTTTAGTTCAATTTTATTGGATTTTTTCTCAACTTATCAAACAAAAATTGAAAAGTCTGAAAGTAGGTAAGTAAGCTTTCTCTTAATTAAATTCTTCACTAGAATTGTGATTTTTATCGTGCACAATAAAAATAATCATTAAAAAAAAGGATTGGGTTGACTTAGTCACCCTTCGTGACCCTTATCGTTAGTATCGAGTGCGCGCCTGCTCCCGGGTTAAAGCATTTTGAAGTATTTTCGCTTTAAATATTAAAAATAACACAATTATTCTTCATCGGAATTTTACATACTTTTTCATATTTAATATTAATTCTAATTCTCTGAGGCTTAAAATTATAGCTGATTTTGCAAAAGAGTTTCAATCTACGGACAGCAACTCTTTGGCAAAATTGTCTTCAACGTGGTTTCTACGATCTCAATTGCTGCTGGCAAAATAAACTCTCTTCGCCAATAGTGTGAGGCTTTCTTTGCATTCAGTATTTTGTATGATACTTTGTAAGAAGTAAATAAAGCTTTGTCATTCACTAACAATATTTTTTTTAAAAAATGCTTTTTGTTTTTCATATGATTTTAATTTTAATACAAAGAACCCTTGAGGCTTGTTATAATGTACTCGCCGTGAAGAGTTTCCAAATGTCTTTTAAGTTTATTAGGTATATTTTTGAACAAATAACACACACATGGGCTTTTCTTCTCCATTTACTTTAGTAGTGGTAAATCTAAAATTTAAATACTCTTAAGAATACTTACTTGATTTAATTTTCGGAGCTATACTCGTCTGTGCATTTGTTGATGCTTTATTATCGTCGAATGTTCGCTTACGACTTAAAAATTTATCCATGTTTTTGTTCATCTAATGCCACAAATATTACAACTAAAGGGCAAGCTATAAAATGTACGTTCAAGGTAGATTCAGTAGCTATTGAAGTATCGACTCGACCAAGACTACTGGAATTCTACGAGGTACAGCATTTTTACATGTTTTGCGCAAACGTCCGATAATTTGCCCAAACTCATGCAGACGTTCGCGAGAATGCAAGATGTGATGGATATGATAGAGAGCAACATATACCATAGACTATTTTTCTAATGACATTTCTACTTTTGGAAATAGGTGATGGAGGAAATATATCTTTAATTTAGTATCATTTTGCAATCTGCTCCAATTTAAAAATTAGCGAAAGTAAAAAAATAACGTAATAAGTATCCTATTACTTAAAAGTAATTTGCTTAAAATATATATTATTTAAAAGGGGCATGTACAAAATTTTACTTGTTCATTTGTACGGTTTATAATTAAGTTCGTATTATAGCTTGAGTGCCAAGTTCATTACTAATGCATTTAATACGTTATTGTTGTATAAGGGGGGAGCGATAAAAATTATGATTGAAAATTGGGTCGCGAATAGAGAAAGTTTGAGAAGCACTGTTACAGCATACAGAAATTCAGCAGGAAAGTAATTCATTATGTATTTTTTGTTTATATTTCAGATATCGATGAGTGTTCGTCTAAGAATTTCGGATGCTCTTATAAATGCATAAACACAAAAGGAGCTGCTCACTGTACGTGCCCAAAAGGCTACACACTGCTCAAAAACAACCGAAAGCAATGCGTAGGTAGGTATGTCTTCTTAAATGCTCATTTAATGATTTGTTGATGCAAAAAGTAAAAAATAAATCGCACTTACGTAAAATTTTTGCATAATTAATATAACACCGAAAAATAAAGATTGTGAATATAAAAAATAGGCTGATTTTTTTAATTTGACACTAATTTGAACCACCTGTAGCTCGATCTAACAACCGCAATGGTATAGGGACTAATGGTGACATAGGAAGCAAGATTACGTAGAAAAAAATCTTAGTTCCCCAAAACCACACCGATAGGCGTAATTCTGTCGCTTTCCAAACCAAAAACTTGCATAGAAAACGGGGATGACGCAAAGTCTTATGCGACCAATGCGGACCTATGCGACAACCAGTATATATATATATATATATATATATATATATATAATTTGGGCTATAAAACATATAGGCAGCTCCAAAAAATACAATAAAAAAAAAATTTTAAACTGACACTATTCAGAGTCGCCTGTAGCTCCAGTTAAAAATCAAAATTGCGCCCCAAATTTGGTAGAAAAATTAATGATATGAAGCAAAATTCAGGGAGGGGATATTTAGTTTAAAAAACTGCCAATAGGGGTATTTATACCGCTGCAGTAGCTTTCCAAACCAAAAATTTACATAAGAATTGGACATGTAAGCAAATGACTTTACATGTGACAATGACGCCTGTAATTTAGGCCATGAAACACGCAAAAAGTTCTGAAAGTTACAAGGTTTTCATTTTTTCAAATTGACACTATTTAGAGAGCCCCTTGTAACTCGATCTAATTATCGAAATTGCACGAAATTTGCTACACTGACAAATAATCCCATGGGAAGTAGGATTCCATAAAAAACATTTAGTTCTTAAAATTGCCAATAGGGTAATTTAGGACATTGAAAACAAATAAAAAGAACAATAAAAAGAAAAAATATGGTACAATGATATACATTATTTATTTAATTAAAGGTAACCCCCATTCTTTGAAAGTACACCGTTCTACCTTTTAAGACACTTACACTTATAACTTCACTAATATAAACTTTTAATTATTTTAAGTAATCCCAGAGCCAAAAGTCACATGATCAGAAGAGCTATGGGGCAATGCAAATCCGTGACTGATGACCCTTTCATCTGTGAAATGATGGCGAAACAACTGCCTTACCATAACACCTGCGTGTAGTGGTACACCATCCTGCATGATAATTATCTAGTAGAGACATTTTCTTTGTTGAAGTTATGGAATAGCAAAATTAGTCAGCATCTTGTGATATCTTTGTGCATTAATTCTTTCGAGATGGGTGTAACAGTCTCAAAGCCCCTTGTTGGACGACAGGCCATTCATTGCACTTTCCCGTGCTGACGGTAAATCCTGTCAAACCACTACGAAAAAAGATTCACCAGTGCATCACCCAGCTGTGGATGACTTTTGGGAAATATACATTTGTGACCCACCCGTCTCAACAATGATTTCCGTTGATCAGTATGTTGTCGTGAAAAGGTTAATGGTACACATTACTGGTCCTGCAGAAGTGACAGTCTAAAAAAATGAATTAGATTATGAAGCCACACCAAATGGTGACTTTTGTTAAATACATTTGAGTTTTCTGCTCTGCTTGAGGCTGTTCAGAGGATGTTTAAAATTTCCGTGTGGGAACAGAATCATCCAGATGAAAATGAGCTAAATAGAATTCGCCAAGGCAACTTTCATCCTGGTCGGAAACAACAAGTCAAACATCAATCATTCATCACAATCACTGAGTTTGAGTCATGTTGTGAGCCGCTCCTTCACCCTTCTTGCCTACCTAAAGGAGTGGGGGGAAACAAGGCATCACCTAAAACTTCCATAATAACTATTGTTTTATTACTATTCAAACACACTAATCAACCACAAGTGAAAATACAAGAGGAGACCCTAGGAGTGATAGATAAAGAGAACAATCTCTCTATTCTAAGTGAACAACTCTAAGTAAACAAGCGCAAGTGTCTGCTTAATTTAATCTAGTTCAATCTATCTTACATTCTTAAACCTTAATCCACTAATTTATTATAGTGATAAACTCCTTTTTAAACTCACGTTATGCTAATGAAATAAATTTCACTTACGAATCACCGCAACAGTTCTCCTGCTCCTTCTCTCTTACATTTACAAAACCTTGACTATATATAGTCAAACTAATTTAAATATCAAGGTTTCTTATTGAAGGATAACTGTGAATTAACGCGAAAACTAGCCCCAAAGTTTCCCCAAAAGGATTAGTGATAAGGTCGCATATAGATCCGTCACAATGTAAGTGGATGTTTTTGTGTGGAGAGCTTGCCCCAACCGTGGAGTTGCTCATATCCAGTTCACTACAGGCGCAGCTACTATCAGCAATGGCTTATTGCGATCTGCCGTTGATGCCACATCCATTCCAATGACATAAGTTTGCATCCATGGCCTGGGCCTTAATTCCTCCAACTTCTTAATCATTTCCTTCAAAGAATTACGTGATAAAGGTTCTCTACGCAGCTTCTATCGGGTTCTAGGCCAACCAAGAACTGTGAATATATTTAAATGATTTAGATCATTCCACTTTACCATTAATGCGCGTTCTGATAATGTGTATTGCATATTCACTGAAGCTGGATCATTTCAGCTGAGAATACAATTTTTTCGATCTGCCTATATGTTTTATAGCCCAAATTATATATATATATATATATATATATATATATATACTATCATCGTTGCCACATGTGTTAACCAAAATGAGGTAAATTGTCTCATCCCCCTTTATGTACTGATCGCTGTACGGTCGGTCAGAGATTGTTACGTGTACGCTTGAGAGGCGGTCACGTGACGTTCCCATTGATCACCTGATTGGAAGCCATTGGGGAAGCGGTCGGTACGGTTGCCACTTAGCGAGATGTTTTGCTTTGATGCAGTATCTTTGCTATCTGGTCTGTGCATCGTGTGCATGTCGCGACTTTTCCTTACTGGAAATGAAGCATGTTTCTTTTAGTTATTTAAATTATTGCAGCTATTCATTTAAAAGTTTCTTACTATGTTTTTAAGTTGGATTAATGAAAACATGTGCTGTCTGCTCGGAGTATAGGGTTTGTTTTGAACTATTTGTATAATTTGTTTTTCTGCATTATGAACTGGATGATGCAAAATAAAGAATTTTTGAAGACATTTTTTTAGTCTTCATTCAAGTTATTGATCCTCTGTGCAACTCTGCTGCTACGTAGTTGTGGCAAACAACATGTAAAATCATTTGCTTTCATACGCGTTTTTTTATGGAAAACGGTTTGGTAAGCTACAGCATCGCTATAAATGTTCCTATTGGCAATTTTTTAAACTAAATTATGTTTTCTATATCATTATTAGTCTCAATTCGATTGATAAATCTGATTAATGTCAGTTTAGAAAAATGCATCCGGTATCTTTTGGATCCCAAGTTATTGGAGTGGTTGTTACATATTAAAGAATTGGATTTCATACACGTTCTTTATGCTAACTTTTGATTTGGGAAGTGACAAAGAAGGGCCCTAAATATCCCTATCGGTTGTTTTTGGGACTAAATTTGTTATCCACGGAATCTTGGACTTGGTGACACCATTAGTCTCCATACCATGTTTTGTGCCGTTGCGGTTTGTTAAATCAAGCTGCAGGTGTCTCTGAATAGAGTTAATTTTCTTAAAGAATCGCTCTGTACTATGTAGTGTAAAATACGTTGCAGATTTTAAATGGAATAAAATCAGTGACAGTAATATTTTTAAACACTGACACATTTGAATAATTATGTAAAAATATGTATTAAAGTTTAAAATACAGTTTCCATCACTATTTTAAAATGTTAAACACACAAACCTTTCTTTTTCCCGCTATTACGCTGAGAAGAATGTCCAAAACAAAATATGACAAAGCATTTATTTTACTGTTTGAGAAATATTTCTTTGTCTTGGAAACACAAAGAATTGTTCTAAAACTAGTTATTAGTTATTAATTATGTTTCGATATTATTATCTTAAGTAATACTTACTAGGCACATATTGTGCTGATTAACTTTAAGTAGTAACAATACCATTTGATTAGACAGCTAAATTATTTTTCTTCACATAGATTTATGGTCGTATTAACTCTTTCTGAAACCACATGCTTTTCAAATATATCTCTTCGTGGTTCCAAATAAAATAATCTAAAAGAACTTACGTCAAAAGAACTTTAAGTGACCCTCATTTTGAGACTTTAACAAGATGGTTCTTGGTAATAGCTATATTCTATTTGATTATTTTCAAACGGCACAAAAATACATAAGCACGAAAGCGAAAAGGAATATTAAAAAATTACATAATATCTAATATTAAAAAAGATATTCAGGAATCTTTAAAGCTCTTTCTGAACATTTCTTTAAAGAAAAACTTGAAATACAAAAATACATATGTTTATGTATGCTTGATTATATTTAGGACAGATTTAAAAGCACATTTTTCCTATCGTAGGATTCATATTTCAATTCTTTACATGAAAAAACCACTGGAAAAACAATATACTTAATATTATATTGATTTGTGAAAGTTAAGGTTGACGCAGTTTCTCTAATGTAAGATATTTCAACGACACAAATTATACCATAAGATATCTAATGCATGAAAATAACTTTTGAAAAAATAATCAAAAGTATAAAAAAGAAACTGCAATGGGATAGAAGGCCTAAGCTTCCGTTTGGTAGATGGAAGAAAAATAAAACCCAGCCCTTACATGATCTTCCCTGACTTCTATTCAGAATTTACATCCCCATCCAATGGTTGTCTAATAGCGGCTGAGGCATTGCTTCTAACATCTCTTGTGGTACCAATTGGAAATCCAGAATCGATGCTGGAATCAGATAACGTTAGGCTGCCAAGCATATCCAAAGTATTTTCCACATGTGTTTGATTAGATTTAATTGAATATTACCAGTCACTCTATGCGTTGAATATTACCAGTCACTCTATGCGTTGAATATCAACACTCTTCAATAGTTCGTTGACAGTGATTGTACGAAAATAAAGAATTGTCATCCACGAATAAGAACTGAGGAATAGCTTTGAAAAACTCACGTTGGAACACTAGATATAATAACGGGCACCGTTGACTGAGCTTTTGTAGGTACTGATGCAGCGCTACAATTACTTCATTAATTTAACATATTATGTCTTACGCAGGTTCGATTAATTTCACTTATGTCTGCATCATATTAGTGGTTAGTACTTTAAAACTCAATTAATAAAACAATGAAATTAAATTCGTTTATTATGTTTAAAACATTACTAAGTTAAAATAATTACACTATTCAATTTTTAGAATAAGAATACAGCAACATTCCACTTATCTGAAACGGAGGCATGGAGCTGGGTGGTACTTGGACGGCCTAAATTCAACTCTCTTAATCTCTGTAAATCTGTGTAAAATCTGCGTAATATCTGCCGAGAAATGTCCCGGTTCCTCCTTTTAAGTGGAGGCAAATTACCCCCTTTTTCATCCGCACGCACTTTGGTCCTGCCTAACCATTGGTCAGGAACCAAGCGCAGAGTCACAAATTTCGCGACGACTCTTCCAAATTATGAGTTCATTCAACTTTGCTGACCAGCCGTTGTGACCCCCTCAACTAAGGAATGCGACAACATCCTGTCAACAAGAAACAAGGGGAATACACACAAATTGCATGTGTCTTAGGGACCATCTTAAAACCCGATCAGCATCTAAGCCTTCCAGCCTCCAAGCCACCCATCACTCCTCCCCCCTTTCAGACTCACAAACACCTGGAAAGAGAGAAAAAAAAATAACACATATTTTGCAGTAGACATACAAAACTGAAATGGGAGTGATTAAATGACAATAGTAATAGTCCAACAGTGAGCCGGAAATGGATCTTCTTGACACGATGAAATCTTGGAAAAACAACTGCAGGAGAGGGAAAAAAAACTGGAGGGGGAATCCTTGATCCCGACGTGCCTTTTAGTGCCAAGTGCAGTAGGAAGTCTGTTGTGAAGGTGAAGAAATAACGACAATTATGTCCTGTCGTTTGACGAATTGAAGAGGGGTGAAAAACACCACCCTGGAAGAATGTAGCCGCCCTAATGAGTAGCCTATTGTTGAATTCTCTTATTGACTTCGCGGCATTGTAGAAACCTTTAAACGTTTGTCTCCTCTGCTCCCTTGTGTTGGAGGTCGTCAATCTTGACAGCTCCCGAACCTGATGAATGTGGCTGGCCTGTCATCCTGACGCCATGGCGAAGGGGAAAATTTTCCTTTCCTGTTGTCCGTGAGTTGCATTCCAGCTCGACCTTAATGAAAAAAATACTCCCAAAAGAGATTATAATAAGTACGGAAATGTTCTACACACACAACACGTGAACTCATTATTTTCCATTTCACTTTCTCCCTCCCCACTAACTTCTTGACGGGCCGGGACTTTCGTTTGAATACCACACCGACCATCCCCTGCCTCCGTTTCTGCCAAACAAATGTAGTACAATAGAACGTCTTGTAAAGAAAAAAAAATTCATAAAATTCGAATTTTGAGATGAGATCTGGGCTACCGCATAATTTACACAAAAGAATTGCACTCACGAAACATTGTAACAGTATAATTGTGTACATAACACAGCAGTGATTAATATGTAATATAAATAAAACAAGTGATATATATATAAAGATACAAGAAGTAAATACTTAAAAAATTGATTGTGACACAGATTTTGGCGCGACATATATGCATAGTAAAATGGGTAAAAACAACATTTCCGATGTCTGGCATGAAAGTTAAACAGATATTTTGTATAATTATGCCAACTCCTCCTTCTCACTGATCATCGCAGAACGACATGATGAAGAAAATTATTATTATTTATGAGTATAATGCAAAAAACAGAAAATCATCACAACATTGCATCACCTAACATCGAAATTCGACATGATAACAATATGGCATGATTACATAAGAAATTGCAACGTACACCAAAGTCAATGAGCATAAGGAATTATAAATTCACCCTGAGCCTTGAGTACTAATTAAATTAAGCATGCATTTGAAATACAACGTACAACAAAACCAATAGCATAAAGGAATGACAAATTCACCATGAGAATTGCGTACGAATAGTATAACTTAGGCGTGCATTTTCCTTATTACAAAACGATGAATATGCATGTGATCAGGATGCAAACCCAAGGTTAAGAAACAAAAAAATTTATTACTAAAAGTAGACGAGATTATTAAAATTGTGGCCATTAATAAAATGGATTTTAAGTCTATATATAAAAAAATAGAAGGCGAGAAAAAAAAACGAAACACTTCACTCTAACCTTTGAGTGCTATAATTGTGCACTGAACAGAGCGATTCGCATGTCATCAACACCAGACACAAAAAAAATTTTGTTCAACAATAAAAATATTAATTCCCATTACTATAACTAATTCACCAAAATCGACTATCGGCAACTCGAATACTGACTCTCAAACAACATAGCCATAAAACCTTATAACCAATACGATCCGCTAACAATTAACTAACGCTACAAACAGATAACTATCTCTCAAAAACAGAACTAACTCGACAACTGAAACTCTAATTCTCAATCATTTCTACTAATCACTTAACTAATACCTGAATAATCATATTAATTCACAAACTCATAAAACAATTCTCTGTATCTCTTCTTCCAATACTTCGTTAAACATAACTTCCGTAAATAATTCACATAACCCGCTAGATTCTAATACAACCATAATGACAACAATTTCCTGTACCTTTTTAACAATTCGATAAACATAACTTCCGGAAATAATTCGCATCAGTATTCAAATATATCACGAACAATCTTAACTCAATTGTAATCAACACTCTTCACATAATGAAATTCAACTTATAAAAAAAAAATTTCATGCTCTAACCCACTAAGTATTCAAAACAATTCCATAAGTACAGAATGAACACAAGACTTATCTACCTCAATACTAAATAATATGACCAAGAATTTTCATAAAAAAAATTATTATGAACCAAAAACACGAAATCAAAACTAACTTCACTTAATCAATCAACACTTATACCGAGTGGTACATCATGGAGGGAGAGAGAAAAATTCATAAATCGACAAAACCGAAAGAAAAAAAAAAAACTGAATACCCAATTTATGGACAATTGAAACTCAACTACTCAAAAACATTCTAAAACGAGAGTACAAGAACACAATACTAGTAACTATACTTTAAACATATCATAGAAATTCCTTTAGTGTGAATAAAATTTTACTAGTGCGATGGCCAACACAGAATAAAACAAACAACCATCTCGAATATTATTAAAATTCATAAAACACAATTGTAATTAAGAATAATAATGGCAAAATAGCTACTTTCTTCTACACTATCATAAAGTACTGGCGAAAACAATAAAAGTTCAGAAATAAACATAAATGATAATACATCCACAATAAGTATTCAATAAGTAGGTTGCAAGAAACAAGAAAAACATATATTTGATTATAATAACATGATAAAACCAACGTTTAATAGCTCAAAATTTAATACTTCTAAACAACAATGAAATTCACAAGAGATAATGTATAAATGAAACACAATAACAAAATACGTAGAATGAGCATACTAAAAAAAACACATGGAGCATGTGTGGGACTACACACATAGCTAAAATAGTAATTCACTGATTTATGAGTTATACAAGAGACCTTTCTCTATATTTCCTGACTTATTGTAGACATGTACCTTGTGTCCACAGTATATATTTTGAAATAACATACATGCAAAAGCATATGAGTGACAAAAACAAATTTAAAAAAAAAAACATGAATGTATATAATATTGATATTTATACAAGTACCAACATAATAAAATACAATTAATTCTCATTGATACAAAATGAATTCCTACAATCTACCCGACAACAATCTTTGAAGTATTTTAAGATAAGCATGGACCCTTCTTCGATAACAAAATGTCGACAATAATATGAACAAAGTAAACATTAAAATTTTATGTATGAATTTAATTTATTTATTTTGAAACACTGTAATAAGTTTAATCTAAATATTCGAATTCACACGATTCCTTAAATTATATCTCTGTTCCTCACAAACATTTTTTTTTTCTGTATCTACTGTTATAGTTTCATCCAAATTGTTCAAATGCAAATATTTAAATCTTTTTATAAAAGGAATCATTCGGTTGACATGCGTGTTAAATTTCTTTCTCAGATGCTCGACATGCTGAACTCTGTAATTCACTTTGGAAAACCGTTCTACAACTCTATAGGGACCTTCGAACTTGGGTCTGAGTTTTGGAGACAATTTAGATTTAAGGTTAGGTGTCCTGATAAAACATAAAGAACCAATTTGATAATCGTAATGATGCGACTTTGTATTCTTTGTGCTAAGAGCGATGTGCGATGCTTCTTGATTTTTTAAATTATCTAGGACTTTCTGAAAAATATTATCTAATGAAGGTAAAAGTCTTTCGACGTATTCATACGTATTTTGTGATGTATCAGAGCTCTTTTGATATGTGTACGACAGACGAATGTCTCTGCCGTGTTCTAAAAAGAAGGGTGAAGTGAAAGTGGCCTCGTGAATAGCTGAATTTAAAGCTAACATAGTGTGAGGGAGTACTTTGCAACCTTTAATCTACCGAGGAAATTAAAAATTAAACTTGCGAGGAAAAAATAATTTGCTTTAAAGTTAACGCCAATGTATTCAACATTACAACAATCTTAAATTTATTATACATTCGAACACAACACATTAGCGATTGCCCAAATTCATCTAAAAAATTCACGCGTGAACGAAAGAGGTGAAAAAAAAATTTCCTCGAATCCTGGTCACTTGGCACCAGATGATGCAGCGCTACAATTACTTCATTAATTTAACATATTATGTCTTACGCAGGTTCGATTAATTTCACTTATGTCTGCATCATATTAGTGGTTAGTACTTTAAAACTCAATTAATAAAACAATGAAATTAAATTCGTTTATTATGTTTAAAACATTACTAAGTTAAAATAATTACACTATTCAATTTTTAGAATAAGAATACAGCAACATTCCACTTATCTGAAACGGAGGCATGGAGCTGGGTGGTACTTGGATGGCCTAAATTCAACTCTCTTAATCTCTGTAAATCTGTGTAAAATCTGCGTAATATCTGCCGAGAAATGTCCCGGTTCCTCCTTTTAAGTGGAGGCAAATTACCCCCTTTTTCATCCGCACGCACTTTGGTCCTGCCTAACCATTGGTCAGGAACCAAGCGCAGAGTCACAAATTTCGCGACGACTCTTCCAAATTATGAGTTCATTCAACTTTGCTGACCAGCCGTTGTGACCCCCTCAACTAAGGAATGCGACAACATCCTGTCAACAAGAAACAAGGGGAATACACACAAATTGCATGTGTCTTAGGGACCATCTTAAAACCCGATCAGCATCTAAGCCTTCCAGCCTCCAAGCCACCCATCAGTACTGTGTAGGGTAAGTCATGATATCTCTCTAAATGAGAGATCGATTCCATTCAAAACGTTCCCTTTTGGCAATGTTGGAAGTACTATTGTCCGTTCTCTGCATGCGTCTATACTCATTAGCCAAGATGAATTTATTCACCTGCGTAAATAGAAATTGACCCACGCAGCTTTTTCAAGGATTTGCTCTCTTTCGGTAAATACGGGCATCACAAACCCAGTGATTTTTTTTTTATGTGTAACATCTTTCCTCTCGGTTGCTGGATATTTGTGGTAGTGATTTCGTGAAAAGGGACGGAAATGTGTTACAGGAAACCGGGGAAGTGTGCGCTATTTTATTTGATCATTGAGCGCGCGCGGTGGAGTCGATTGACTTGACCATTCCCCCCCCCTCCAAAGTTTCTGTACTAATGATTATCTGCTTTGGGTAGGGGAAGGCTTAAACACTAAAATATCAATCTCTATGTTAATCCTATGGTGCCCTTTTTAGATGGTATCGGGTTGATATTTGGGGGATTGATAGTACTACCTGTTTGATTAGGAAGTACAAGAACGCCCCCCCCTCCAGTTGTACCCCCTACAGAGCTATTTCTTATATATCACTAAGAGTTTCCTAATATATTACTATGGTTATTTAACTTTGGTATTTTGTGTTATTATACTTCTTTTTACTATGTTTAGCTTTAATTCTTTTTATTTCAGATATTGATGAATGTGTATATCAAAATTTCGGATGCTCTCACAAATGCTTTAATACAGTTGGTGGAGCTCGATGCAGATGTCCCACCGGCTACAAACTTCATACACGAAATAAAAAGCTTTGCATAGGTATGTCGTTTCTCTATAACTCTACAGATTTGATGATAAAAAAAACGGCGGGAGTAAATTTATAATATAAGAACCATTAATATGTTACGCAAATTATTTACATAAATGATTATATAATAATTAGCATAAACAGTGTGAATGATTTAAGTTGCACTGCAATTAGTCGTTTTAACAAGTAGAATTTAAACGGGCTTAATCATAAAATATTATCAAATCAATTTTCAGCCGCTAATTGTTTTATAATCAGGATGATTTTGTGAGAGGTTTAAATTTTACTTCCGTCTAAATATTTATCCTACCGAGAATAGGTGTGTGTAAAAATGTGTGTGTGTGTTCAAAAATTTCAGCGAATACATCCTAAATTAAGAAAAGCAAATCTTTAGGTAAGAAGGCTTAGTACAGATGCACGAATTTCTTCTGTTACTTGAGTTTATATTTTATCAATAAACAACATTTTTCTCAAACTAAAATTGAATATTTTTGATGATGTTGTCAAAAGCTTCAAAATGTAGTTATCCATATCTTTTGAGTATTCATTTTGATTTGCTGCAGAAAAATATAAATTGCGGAAAAGTCATTGTAGATGAAATAATCCTAATTTCCTAGTTACAAACACTTATATAAAGTAGTTCCATTTTAACTTTGACATGAATGTAATTTCTCATTTAATTTAATACACTGCTTAAAGAAATAATAAACTGTTAGGCTTTCTTTTTATACCTCACAGGAAATAATGTTTGTGAAGAAAATTTATCACATTTTCAGATTTTGGATTTATATATACATTTTATCTGTGAAGCATCTAGACCCCTTTTTTTTGTAAAGGAACGAGAAAGCGTTCTGCAGCTTTTCGCAGAAATATTAGGCATTTAAGAAGCGTTGCGTTGCGAAAGTACGTTTCTTCATCCATTTACACACATAAACTTTGTTGCCAAAAATAATTGCATCATTACGTTATGAACTATGTACTTTGTACATTTTTACAACATTGTGTCATTTATCGTCAGTTGTAAACAGTTAAAGAAGGCACTTTTGTAAACCTCCGTGCCCTACAATTCAAAAAACTATTGCACAACTTTGTCATACTTATTTTTTTCCTCTCCAAAATTTCAGATATTAATGAATGTTCTGTTAAGAATTTCGGATGCTCTCACCAATGCATCAACACATTAGGAGGCGCTCACTGCATATGTCCGAAGGGCTATAGACTCCAAGAGAACAAGAAGCAATGCATGGGTAAGGTTTCGATAAGAATATTGGTCAAATTTCGAATTTTTAGGACACCAACTCTCATTTTTTTTTACATAATTTTGAAATAACAAACCGTTTGAATAAAAAAAAACTTCCATAAAAGAGACTGATTGGAAGAAATTCATCAGTTAGTTGCTTGTTAAATTTATGATTACCAAAAATTGGTGCCCAGCTTAAAAACATTTTTTTTTCAATGTGTATCCAGATGTAGAACGCAACTTAAAATTCCAAGCAGATTTCTAACTTTTTTTAGAGTATGAAGAAGACCGGAAAAAGATGTCGTTTTTGGTTATGTCGATATTTGTTAGTCATTTATCAGCTCATTGTGTACTTCAAAATCATGCCAAAGACATTTTATGGTTAGAGCGAATGTTCGTAAATATTTTAATTTTATTTTTTTATTTATTTATTTATTTTTGCCATTTATGAAGGAATGGCCAGCCATATACCAGAACGCGTGCGTATACTGCATTGTATGTTTTTTGAGTTTCACAAGTGTAGTAATGCCAACTCCGTTGATACCAAACTCTTTTGCGATGTTTATCTAAACGCATTACAAGTTTGGAAGTACACTGGAATCCAAAAGTTAAGCATCAATCGTAAAATGCGAAAAACATGGAGTAAATATACGTAAAATTATTCCAAATTTCTCGCGAATTTTAAGTGGGTGAAGAAGAAGCATTGGGTTTAAGCAAAACTTTTCAGTCAACTACGTCCTGCACGAAACACCGGCGCATGTCGGAACGCAGAGAAACCTATTCACGCAGCATAGGCAGTTCAGACAAGTTTCGTGAAACTGCTGTGCGAAGGAACTTTGTTAACCATAAAACAAGGTGAATGATGGCACAAAGACAACAATTGGACATGTTTACGAAAGGAAGAATCGTTGGAATGCTGGAATCCTCACGATCACAAACCGAAGTGTCTCGAGTTCTGAATGTGGACCAGTCTGTGATCTCAAGACTGTGGCAGAGGTTTCAAAGAACGGGAGATGTTACCCGACAACCAGTATCAGGTCGACCAAGAGTCATAACCCCTCGCTAAAACCGATATCTGGTAATAAGTGCGTGACGTCAGAGGGGCAGTACTGTCAGAGCACTGGGTTCGGCACTCACAGTCGCCATAGGAATACGAATTTCGAGAAAAACTGTTTACAGGAGACTCAATCATGCTGGTCTGTATGCCAGAAGACCAGCAGTTTGATTCCCCTCACGTCTGCGCATAAACGCGCTCGTTTGAACATCAACGTTGGAGTGTGGGAGAGTGGGCCAATATGATGTTCAGTGATGAGTCCCGGTTTAGTCTGAGTAGTGATTCTCGGCGGGTAACGATATGGAGAAAACGTGGAACAAGTTTTGAACCAAGAAACATAACGGAAAGACATCATTTTCCATCAAGGGGAGTAATGGTATATGCAGGCATCATGATGTATGGCCGCACAGACCTCCGTTTCTTTGACACGGGGTCTGTGACTGCTCAAAGATACAGAGACGAAGTTCTTGAGCCTTATGTTAGCTTGTTTCGAGGTGCTGTCGGTCCTGACTTCATATTCATGGATGATAATGCGCCATGTGACCGAGCGGTGCTGATTGATGACTTCCTTGAAACGGAAAACATCCATCGCATGTCGTGGCCTGCGAACTCCCCTGATTTAAATCCTATCGAGCATGTATGGGATATGCTCGGGAGACAAATTGCAGCCCTTTCGCACCCACCAAGCTCCGTAACAGAACTGAAGAGAGCTCTCCAAAAAGCTTGGAGCCGTTTGAGCCCACAACTCATTCATCATCTCATAGCAAGTATGGTAAATCGCTGTGCAGCGTGCCTGGTTGTCAGAAGTGACCACACGCCTTATTAAACTGCAGCATCAGTATTTTTTTAATGTTTTATTTCATTTTTTCTTTAAAGTGTGAATCCTTGCTATGCTCAGTTTTCTTTCAAACTTCTACTTTGGATAATAAAATTAATTATTATCATTCTTTTGATTTGTTTTCGTATTTTATAACCATTTTACACTCGCATATCACATTTCCCGCCATTCTGATTTACAGTTCCTTCTTTATTCACATAATTATCAATAATGCTTAACTTCTGGACACCAGTGTACTTAAAAATACTAAAGTTCAAGTTTAAAACATAAAATCAATATTATTTTGGCTTTTTAAGAAATCAGTAATCCAGTTTAAAAAACATCTTGAAATTTAAAAGTTTAGATACTGTGTTTGCATGTCAACACACAAAATCCTAATGAAAACATTCGAAATGTCATAAAATTATGTATTCTGAAGACTCAACGAGAATCTGGTGAATCTCGATTGATCACTGAAAAGAACAAGCCTCCGTTCCTTTCGACACTGATTCATGAGCGACACTTTCGGCTCTACAATAACCGGTCTTTCCCGTTGAATGCAACCAATGGGGCACACACGACTGAACACCAGGCCAGTCTCTGCAAGACGTCTGTAGACTCTTTTCCTATAAGTTCTTCCAGGCACTGTAGCAAGGTTAAGAGCAGGCTGAGGTGCTTTTGTCTGCCTGTGTATGCTTAGTGCCAAGTAGGGATCATGTGCAGATGTCATTGCTCTATGGTGGCCTTCGGCAACCTTCCTGGTGACAGTACCACTTTTTTGGACTCCATTACACAGCCCAGAGACCAGTTTCAGGTCTTTTTGAAATCATCGAGCTTCAAGCCTGTCAACGGCTCTACATCTCAAACGATCTTGTAAGCGATTATAATAACTCATACCCACTGTAAACGGGCCAACTTATTTTTAATGCAATATATTCACAATACTGCTGGCAAAAATTTCATACTCCTAAACAGTCTCAATCCATTATTTTTTAATAACTAGAACATTAAATAACTTATTTCACTATGCCGAAAAGGTTGGTATTGTACTACTAGTTCTTCAAAATATATAAATTACAAATTCTATGAATTTTATTGCTAAAAATTTAAAATTATGTTTATGACTTTAATTTTGGACAAGAGTGTAATATATGGTTATTTAAAAACCTTTATTTTTTCCCTTATATAATATTGTGGCAACAATTTTTAAATTTTAATGTACCCACAAATCGTGTATTTAAAAAAAAATTTTTTTTTTTAAAGTGGGCTAAAATGTCTGGAAAATTTTATTCAAAGGAATTAAGGAAAACAGCTTCTTCTGAACTTTAAGCAACCTTTTTAATATCAAACCATTTTCAAATTTTGAATATTTACAAACAGCAAATCCGCTATAACAAATCTGGCTGTCCTTCGAATCTCCAAACTCTCTTCATTCTCAGATCTCGTTATGTTTTAAAAACTCGTTTTGACCTCCACTCGTTGCCATCTTTTTTACAGAAATCTTACACGGCGCAGTATAGATTTACGTATATATAAAGTATTTTTAAATATTTCCAAAACTCTCTCTTTCTACGTTCGAAACTCCTCGGAAAGATCCTTTTGAAATTGTTAATATTTTTGCTAATTTTTGTGTCCACAAATTATGAAAAAGACTAAAAGGATAGGTTTTTATCATAATTTTTGAAACTAAGAGTTAATAACTGAAAATATGATGAAAATTAAACATTGATTTCAATAAGACGAGAAAAAAATCCTTCTGTAGTTTCTTTTAAAAAAAATCTAAGGGTAATTAACATAAATTAATCTTTTGTTTCTCAGATGTGGATGAGTGCGCAGACGACAGACTCAACCGGTGCGATCACGATTGCTTCAATACTGAGGGTGGCTACAACTGTTCCTGCGATCCAGGTCACGTGACTTTGGATAAATTTAGATGTGAACGTAAGGTTTTCCTTTTCCTATTCCCCTTTTTTCTCACATGTGATGGGGCCACTGTAACCGAGTGATCATGGTGGCCACATCGAAAATCCGATGTGTAGAGGCGTTGTTGCACATGAAATCTAATGACGTTAGCCTGGTCATGTGTCATGAGTACGATTCCGTCACCACGTATTGCTAAAGCCACTAACAGCACAAATGGAAAGAAACATTACTAAGACTACTAGAATTTTTGTAGTCTTAGTTTTTTTTTATTGAAAAAATCGCTTACCACCGGATGCGAGCTGTGGCCGTGGTAACCTAGGGATTATAATCAGAAAATTTTGGGTGATGTGTCATTTCGAGAAAGCCATCGAACCATAATTTTTTTCGTCCCAGTTCAACTATAAAAATGTATCGGTTCAGTTCCAGTTTTCATTCCGCTCAATATAAAAGTTTTCGGTTCAGTTCCGAATGAATAAAAATTTAGGCATATTCTTATAAGAACTAAACATATAATTCTATCATAAACAAAAAAATGTAATTCTATCAAAATTTAGAAGATTTTATCCTTTTTTTAATTAGTACAATATGTGAATCGATACAATTAACCAGCATATACGATACGTGATTCTAGTTTGTCTATCTAAATAGTCTATACAAACATTCATGTATGATGACATGCTGAGATAAGAAAAATAAAACTCAGACTAATATTTTTTCTTAAAAAAAATAGTTTATATATTCTAGTTCATTCAACTGAACAAAATCTGCTTTCTTCAAGTAGTTTCATGCGAAACTGAAGCAGTTCAGTACTAGTGAACATCAAAGCACAGAAAATTGAGAAGCAATGCAATGGCAATTAGACGGTTGATGTTAATATTAAAAAACACTGTTACGTAGATCAACGTTCAAGAATTTCAAGCAATCAATCGTGAAAAGAAAACAAAAAATTTTCAGGAGTGATGGTGACTTATTTTCGAAACCCAATCCTTAAAATACAGCAGCTATATTTGCAAAATTAATCTCAGAAGGCCTTCACACCTTCTACGGCGTTCAAAAACAATTACCAGTGTGTAAAATACAATTATGTAAAATATTGTTCACAAGTACTCACTCGTCCTACACAACAACCGAAGTAATAACTAATCGCTCATCAAATCTTCACTGTCAAATCAATACTACTCTTCAACGGTCAAAACAAGACTAACTCAGTTTTGGCGAGCGACTTCCTACTTATAGGCCTCATGGATTTTTTCTCAAAAAATCCGCTTGCGTCATATATCGTGATATTGTAACGGGTCTATCCATGATTTTTCCTTTAATTTTTTTTTACCTGTGAGTTCAACTGAAAACATTTCTCGGTGAAGAAGACGAGATTTACGCAAATAAGAACTGATATTTAAGCATTTGCAATTAAGTAGACGTTGATGGTTGATAGCGGAGATTGAAGCGTGAATAAGATTACAACCGGAAGTCGTATAGTTAAGAAAGTTATCTAAAGAGAATACAAGCAATTGAGTCAAGCGCACTCCAGTTTTTACATAAGTGCGTTTATTTATATCATAATTAAATTAATTCTAGGTGATTGCTCTTCCGGGTTTAATGTTTAGTGTATATTCTCTCTCCTTAATTCTGTAGTGTGACAAAGATAAGGTAATAGTAAAATTGTTTAAAACTTTATTTAAAGTACCTACTATGGCGGATCTTTACTCGAGCCCTTAAACACCAACATCTCCCGGGATGTTACAATATTAGCAGATTTCTCCCATAAGCATACATATGGTCACAAACTCGCTAAAAGTGGTTGCCAAAAATGATACCAACTTGGCTCTATCGCTAAGATTTCGCCAAGGGTGCACAAGGTGCATTTTCAGTCACTCTAGCGCCTCTGATAGAATAGCGTTATCTTTGACTGGCTTGAGTGGTGGCTTCCAATTTCAATTCATATAACAGGGCAGATTTTAGATCTTGGACATCTTCTATTCTTACAGGCTTTCGGAACTCTGGATCTTTCAGTCCGTCCACGAAGTACTGCAGGGAAATCATTTCGCGTATGTACTGGCTATTCAGTGAAAGCCATGTTTTTGAGTCCTATTTCGGAGGCGTACTCCAGCAAATTTTCTCCGTTTTACTGATGATGTCTTCATCTGCAGGCGTGCATAGTCTTTGAAGTACTTCTGGCCATGCCGAAGTTCTAGAAAGTTGCAGAGTAGAAAGCCGCTTAGTGAAGAGGAGGGTTCTCCTCTGAGGGATGCTGCTAGTTGACGAGCTTTTACCTCATCATCTGTTGGCTTACGAAATTATAGCAAATTGCGTCTTGAATACCTACCCACTTGACGTTTCAGTCATAGGCGGACAGTTTCACTGGCACTGGAGAGGCAGGCACGTGCACAAACTTGCTTTTGTTTCTCTTATTCTCACCAGTTAGAAGCTTATTTTAGAGTTCTTCTACTCGCTGGGACATAAGGCCAAATTTTACAGTCTCTTCTTCAATTATTCCATCAACTTGCACTTTAGTCCTATTTCTTACTCTACTTTCTCTTCATCTTCTCTTCAATTGCTGCGATCTTTTCTTCCCTGTTTACATTTATTCTCTTTTCCACACTGTTGATTTTCTCTTTAAAATTGTCGATTTTCTTTACTAGAGCATTCTTCAGGTTTTCCTGGCATTTTTGTATTTTCTCTTGACCTTTCTGCATTTCTCGCTGGGTTTTTTCATTCTCTTCTTAGTCTCTTCTTAGCTTCTCTAGATATTCTCCATACCTTTCTTTGTCTCTTCTTGGCCGTTTTTCAAGGCACTGATGCATTCCAACAGAGCATCCAGTTGCTCATCCATCACTCTTGTTATTGGCATAAAACCCCAATTTTTTACGCCAAACTGCTACAAAGATCGGGGGTCGAGGATTTTATGCAATCAGTCGCAAAGAGCAAGACAGTTCTTCAGAAGAGATGGTTACTTATTTTCGAAACCCAATCCTTAAAATACAGCAGCAATATTCGCAAAATAAATCTCGGAAGGCCTTCACACCTTCTACGGCGTTCAAAAACAACTATCAGTGTCTAAAATACATTTATGTAAAATATTATTCACAAGCAGTCATTCGTCCCACACACAGCCAAAGTAATAACTAATCTCTGATTGATTCTTCCCGGTCAAATCAATACTATTCTTCAATGGTCAAAATAAGACTAACTCATTTTCGGCGAGCGACTACCTACTTATAGGCCTCATGGATTTTTCTCGAAAAATCCGCTTACGTCATGAATCGTGATATTAACAGATTTCTCCCGTAATTTCCAGAAGAATCCGTTTGGTCTCAGAGTCTCCAAAAATGGCCGCCAACATGATCACCAAAGTCACCAAAAATGATACCAATTTGACTCTATCGCCAAGATTCTGCCAATTTTCGATTGTATCGTTATTATAATGTAAGGAACGGCGTTGTTTGCTAATATTGCAATTTTAGCATAAAATAAATTCCATGGATTAATATAAACAAATTGCATACCCAGATATAAATTATTTACAGTATTTTAAGCGTTCTTTACCAAATTTTTAACAATATTTATAATTTGGTTACAGTAGCAAATGGAAAGATACTGAAAATATATCGAACCGAAATAAGCCGATATTTTTTTTCGGTTCTGTTCCGGTTCGAGGTCCGTATTTCGAAACTTAGTGTCAATACCCGCCGCATAGAAGGGCTGATGCGTGTTAAATCTATCGTAGCTCAAAGACCTCCCGTTGGTATGATAGTTTGGAGAGAGGAAAGTCATCTGAGGTTTTTGCACAGTTTGGCCAAAATTGACTTGCGCCGTAAGCCCACTCACTCGCTCCAGCTCAAGTGTCTCACCTGACCGAGGTCTGTCGTCACCTTTGTGTTGCTGTATAGTGTGCAACATTAATACAACTCTCACTCATTCACCCGAATGCGTTCTTTCAGCCTAATCCTAGTACCCTTTATACTAGAGTATTTGCACTCATTCAATGTGTCATTCTTGCATCGATATGGTATGAAATAAGATTTCCTCTACGGAGTTATCCTTATTGGCACGGGGCTCAAAATTACAGGGATTCGTCGCATGTAGTCTTCGTGTTTTTTTATTAATGTGAAATGAATAAAACAATAAAAAAATCAATCAAAGTCAGTACTTAAAGGACCTCTTTCTGGATTATATTTTTAATTCTACATTTTCATTAAAAATTTTGGTTAATAGATTCACATTTATTTTGTTATACTGATGAGAGCATCTGTGTAGGCTCTGTCTCGGGTAGTGGAATTTTCACCAAATAGGTGAATGGTATAAGGATCTGTAAGAGAAATCCTGACTACTGCACAGATTTTCGGGGAAACCTCTTAGCTTTTGAGGAGGCTTTGAAATTTTGCTTTACTGAAAGTGTCAATACAACTATTTGGATATTGAGTGATAGCCTAAGCCCCAGTCAGCATTATTCTGATTGATGGAGGCATGGTGATATAACGACAACGAGTATTGTACACTTATAAATAGCTTGAGTGCCAATGTTATGATCTTTTTTCAGTGGGTACCGTCGTACGTGAATGTCTGCCGGAATGAGACTGCAGATAGTTTGGCCCGTGAGGGCAGCCGTAAAGATTCCACACATGGTGGCAGCCTTATCTCTTAGGAAATTGCAACCCAGGTCAAACAAGATATCGGTTCCTCTTGGAGGTAGGCCCCCGTGCATGAGTGGTATGAAAGAAACTGTACTGGTGCTGCTTTGCTTGGGACAAATATTGGGCGAGATGAAACTACTCTTGCTAGGTTTCGCAGGGAATACACGAGTTCAACGGCATGTGGCCGGTCTTAAAGTTTACCCTCCTTGTCTGAATTGCAATGCGACCCAGGCCGCTCCCACCCACATCCTGACTTGTATTGGTTGCCATAAGAGCCAGGTACAGTTCTTAATTTTTTAAAAACGCATGGATTTGATCTAGATGTTTCTGTCGATCAAGTGTGATAAGAAATAGCACATTTATTTGGGAAAGAATTAATAGAAGGTACAAACTTTTTCTGTGTATGAGTTAGTGTTTTGGATTGTCTAGTAGATATTCAAGTTTCTCAATTTTTGCTAATGGTATGATGGATTATTTTCGGAATACCCTTTGAGTAATTTACAAAACTGATACTCGTTGATATTTTCTGAAAGAGAATTTTGATTCGAAAGAATTGAATTTGAAGTTATTTGAAAATGAAAATAGGGAATTAGTGCTAGAATTTTTATTCTAAAAGCCTATTTTTATCTGAGTAATATTGTTTTGGTTGAGCGTCTATAAGAAGGCAAAAACAGTCATAAATTGTTTTAAAATACAATATCATTATAAATCAAAACTGTCAGAGTGCATAGGTAAGTCCATCATGAAGACAGAAGTAGGATTTTTAAAGTTTATAGATTCATACAATCATTATAAATAAATTTATTATTAATAAATTTTATTTGAGAAATTGCATGAAAAACGCCTAAGTTATTAAAATTTATTAATGTACGTTTATTTGAAGATGATTAAAAGCGAAAATTAATGCTAGAATTTATTCAGAACGCTCAACTCGCACAGGAGAAAAGTTTATCCTCATTATTTTCACTAACAAAGGAAGGGCACGACTAAGGAAATTCATTTTTGGACGAGACTTGGTATAATAGTAGTGCTCCATTAGGGTGTTCAACCCTCAGTGTATTAGCGCCGAATGGCCAGTCAATTCGGAGAAAATGGCATTCGAAATTCATGCTTAGCTTTTATAGAATTAAGTTTTAATTATTTCCACCGACGCAGTAGCTCAACTAGTCAAGCACAATGACACATATGACGTAGAAAAGTGCGATTTTGTAGACAGATCATCCAAAACTTCTACTTGTGCAAAGTTCATGAAACTCTGGCCAAACAAGATTAACTCTGTTTGAGTTCTCCATTTAAAACTGTTTACTATTTTTCTTTCAGTGAAAGACTTTTATTATGGACATTAGAGAGAAACAGACTTTATATATATATATATATATATATATATATATATATATATATATATATATTTGCTTTCATTTTTAATGAATGACTAACATTTTCTTATATCATTTTAGTACCAAGTTAAGTATTTAGAAGTAAGAGTATCTTGCTTGAATATATGTTCCTGTTCCTTATCCTAGATTCTTATTTTAGCCTTGATCTCACATGTATCGTTAACATTATTTTCTTACCTTTGTTGGTATTGTATGAAATTTTTCTCATATATCAATTATTACTTTAAATTTGTTCATTTTTTAGTATTTTTGTAATTTTTCTTTGATGATATTTTGTGTTGTATTATTCTTTTATCTAATGTGTAACAATGTGTGTAAATATTCTTAATATTTTATTACTATATATTTTGCACCACTTTATCATTGTATGTCATCAGGCGAGGTCGCCTTCCCGTGAGGTCGTCCAATCATTATGGCTGATGTAGGGTTGGATATGTGCACCTTCTCTCCCTTTTACGTAGAGTGGAGCAACCCAAACTGACGTCACACTCCGTCAATAGTGCCCTGCACGGGAAATCACTCAGACGGACGCCGACGGATGATAAACAGTAGACGCAGGAGAAAGACGTTTTCTTTGGTGTTAAATATATCTAAAAATATTTCATCCTTCATTGCTAAATAAATAATTATCATCCTAAGGTTGTAGTCATTTTTCCATATTAATTTAATTATTTTATAATTATGAAAATATTTAATAAGTCATTTTAAATAAATTTATTTAATTTTAAAAAAATAATTAAATCAATTGAAAAAAAGTTGATAGCGGGACTCGAACCCTATCCACAAATTAAATAAATCTTTTTGAAAAGGACTTATTAAATATTTTATATAATTATAAAATAATTTAATTAATAATCTATAAAAAAGACACATTATTTTATGATATTAATTATAAAATAATTAATTTTATAATAATAATAATAATGTATTTTATAGAGTATGTTATATTATAAATAATATTTCATTTATAATATTTTGTATTTCACATTGTAAAACTATATTTGTAACTAATTTTTATATAAAATATCATTTAATATTTATTAATATAAAAATATAGTTATAAAATATAATATAAATTTTTATATAAGTACAGTAATTAGTTTACTTTATAAAATACAAAATAATTACATTAAATATCATTTAATATTTAATAAATAAATTTGCTTAATTTAAAAATTATTAAAGAATTGGGGGGGGGAGTCCTTTGCATGATTAGAACCCTAGCCGTCCGTATAGAAAGTAGGTGCTCTGCCAGTTGAGCTAATGCGTCAGTTGAAATAATTAAAACTTAATACCATAACAGCTAAGCATGAATTTCGAAGGCCATTTTCTCCGAATTAACTGGCACTCCGTGCTAATACATTGAGGGTTGAACACCCTAATGGAGTACTACTATTATACCAAGTCTCGTTCCAAAATGAATTTCCTTAGTCGTGTTCTCCCCTTGTTTGTTTTAACTAAATTCAGTTTTACATTTGTAAAAAATAATTGATTCATCAAACTGGAATCCAGTTTGTGATATTTCTTGCATAAATACTGATCAATGGTATTTCTGTGAGGATCAAATGATTTACCTCCTGTGTGTTGCTTTCTTTTCAAGCTTGCCGAATCAATTCCTACAAGAGCATGGACGACGAAGCGTGCGTCGACTGCCCAGCACACTCCCACACAGAGAGCGTTGGGAAAACATCCAGAAAGGAGTGTATCTGCAATTCAGGATTTTTTGGAAATCTGGCGCATAACATTCCTTGTCTGGGTAAAATGCATTTTGTAAAATATTTATTTGTAGACCAAATAGGTTTTTTCTTCCTCATTCACTAACAACTTATTTGCATATCAACTAGATATTGGTTCTTAAACCTTTTGGGATGGTGACCCATTTTTTTGACAAAAAGTATTTACGACCCTTTAAGCATTGCACAAATTGCATGCTCTATTGGTTACTTCTATATGTGTTTCATTTGTAGTACATCAGTGCTTCGCATACTTTTAATATTTGCGACGCAATATTCAATCAGAATTTTCATCGCGCTGCCCCTTCCATACATTAACAATGTATTGAATTCAATAACACTATAATTTGACATTAAACCTAAATTTCAACTTTTAACTCTTAAGTGACACCGGCGTCTATAAATGTCTCATTGAGCCAAAGCATTAATTGCCCAAGACGTATATATGCGTCTTTCCGAAGCAGGACCTTTTCTGTGAACTGCTATCCATAAAACTATTCAGAAGGCTTTGAAATGCAATAAAATGACTTTTGAAAGTGTTTGCGAAGAGTTTACTTATTTCAGAGGATTTGCTTATTTATTCCTATACGACTCCCTCCCTCCCAATACACATGCCTACGTATTAAGCGATCGCTTTGGGGAGATCGCGCAACTTTTAACCGGTATTTAAGAGATTAATCATAAACCATACAAATTATTAAGATAAATGTTATAATTTTACATAGAGGCCCACAGGGTCACTGGAAATTAATAAACGTGTTCTTAACTTAGTATTGTGCTTAGTCGTGCATTTAACATAATAAAACACATTGCGCAATATTGATTTATTTATAAGTGTATTACATCAGTGTAAATTTCTATTTTATTTTTTATTATGTCAGAATGTATTTTGTTTGTCTCAGTAAATAATTAATTTTTTAAAATAATCTTTTGTTTCCGACTTTTCAATATCCTCGGGTCTCCCTCGTAGGGTTATTACGCCCCCCTCGTAGGGCGTGCCCCATAGTTTGAGAAACACTTTTTGCAGTAATAAACATCCGCAATAAACTTTTACCTCGAATATAACGATATAGGAATTTTAATTAAGTAATAAAAAATTTTAAAATAGCATTGTATATATTTACAAAGCTTCTTTATATTTATTTATAGAGCATTATGTAACTATACGGTAAATTGTACATAAACTAGAATCTGTTTATTAATTGTAGTCATTTTAATAGCCCTTCTTAAATAATCATCGCTTATTTATAATAGAAATTAAGTATCAATGAGAAGGATGTGCTCGATTAATTTTAATTATTTTATTAAATCTTGGAAAAATAGTCGACGGACTAATTACTTCCTCTTTCGATTTGATCGATGCTTTGATTTTGTGGTTGTTAAAGGCGAAAATGTCTCACATACATAAGTTGATGAAAAAGGTAAAAGATACTGTATTACAGTTTCAGAAATTATTGGCAATTCTCTTTTGCAACTTCTAACCAAAAATTTTTTAAGGACTTGGTATTAAAATCGCTTTGTGTAACCGCGAATCTGTTGATAACTCAAGAAGTTATTTTAGAGGCAAATGAGTGATATTTTTGACAGCAATTTCGAATGGTTTTACTGTCGATATATAAATCATTCCACACTAACATTCATAAGGAAATATTTCTTGAAGTTTTTCTCCAGACACCAAAGAGACTAATTTATTACTTAAAACAACTCATCTTTTAATGATCCGTTGCATTATTTTCACATAAAAATTCACTCGTTGCGACAAAGATTTCTAATGATTCTTTTTCCATCATGCTTCTTCATAAAGTAATCTTTTTAAGTCCTAAAGTTTTTCATTACATACATTTTCTTATCTTGATTTGGGTGAATAAGTTATTTTATGCAAGCAGATGTATCAAAAATCCTAAAAATTTGGTGATCCCCACTGCAAGTCACACGATCCCCCATTTGGGGTCGACACACCTAGTTTAAGAAACACTGAAGATAAACCTTATTTCGAAGGAAAGAAAAACACGAGGGGGGGGGGGAATTTGAACAACTTACATATTCTTACATATTTTTTACGCGTTGGTAAATTTATTTATTATAATTTTAATTTAAGGAGCTTTGTTTTGTCATTAAAGACAATGAGTTGCTTGCTTTTACCAATTTTTTGCAAAAATCAAAAATATTATCTTCTATAAACCTTATCGTAATAAATATCGTTTCTTCTCTGAGTTCGACGACTTTAATCTTCTCTATTAGTTATCGATAAGAAACGTTAGAAATTTATTTTCGTAAGTTGAAAAGAATTAAAAAAACTAATTTGATATCGGAGTGTTCCTTGCCAAACGCTTTTTAGCGCGGTTCCTTAATCACACCAAGCAGCGCTTGTTGCCCATTGATATATAATCCAAGACGGCAGCCTAGCTGTAACAAATCGTCCGGAAAATAATTTTACACACAACTTTTTGAAATATATTTCAAATAAAGAATGTAGGAATAAATTCCAAAATGTAACCAATATCAATCAATAATTATTATCAATATGGTATAATAATAATTATATATAATAATAATTATATTTTTAATATATCATAAATAATATAATAATGTATATATAATAATTTATAATTTTAATACAGCATGTTATATGATTATATTATACCTATATATATATAAGTGGATGTTTTTATATATGAAATCACTTCACTCTGACACCGTTCAACCGATCATTAAGAAAACTGGCATGTATATGTATTTTTTTGTTGAGAAGGTTTTTGTGGGTTATCCTCTTTGTGTGTTGCAGCTCCCCACCAGGTGGCATTATAGCAAAGCAACTCTTACACCATTCAATCAATAGCCAAGTTGCCAACATTGTCGCCAAGCACAAAAAAATTTGATTTGGATAGGTTCTTCTTTAATGCTATCTATATATATAAAAATGGGTGCATAGGAGATGCATCGGTTTTTATCGTTGCTGTAACGGCAACTTTGAAAATTAGTCCTCAGCTCTATTCTCAATTCAGTCATATTCCGACGTCATTCAAATATGTTTCAATTTTAAAAACTTTAAATATCTTTAACATTCAGCTATTTCAGAGATGCGCTGCGTATTTTCTGCAGCAGTGTTATTACCGTAAGCAATTTGAACTCTAAAAACAGAATGCACCATGCGTACGAATACGAAAAACAACGTAGCGAAATAACAATGGATTCACCAGGAAAAATATTAAATTATTGTATATGTACTAGAAAAAATCCAGCTTTTAAAAATTTTATTTGTTATTTTTAGATATAAATGAATGCGCTTTGGATAATTTCGGTTGCTCTGACATATGTTCCAATACCCTTGGTAGCGCCCACTGCGCATGCCAGCCTGGACTTGAACTACAAGAGGACCAAAAGACTTGCAGTGGTGAGTTTTCAGCTAAAAAAATAAGTACATGCTTTTTTATATAGAAATTTCATTGCCAGGCTTCCAGACTTTTTGTGACTTTATATGAGACTAAGAATTCTTCTTCACTTTTCGTTTCCTTAAGTCTTTGCGGTCGTAGTAGTTATGGTCACCAACTCGTAGCCAGTGCGTCATGAGTTCGAGCCACTGAAGACTTACCTTGCAGAAAGAGCTGATGCACGTTAAATACGTTGGGGCTCAAACGTTTGCCCATTGGTGTGGTGTAGAAGTTAGGAGTGGAGGGGGGGCGCCAGCTCAGGTGTCGTCTTCGTCACTTAGCCTTGGTTCAAAATTACGAAGGTCCGTCGCACAAAGCTCTCGTGTCACTTTGTAGTGTGACATTAATTTAACTTTGATTTACTCACTCCTCAAACCATTTTATATGGTTTTAATTCAAATTGAACACAAACTACACTGTCGTTATGTTATGGGCTTCATCCTTAAAAATAACTCTGCGGAAAAACGAGACCTGTGATCAAATAGTGCTGAATACAGACTCGAGTATCATTACCAACAGAAATAGATGCAACGGTGTGAAAAGTCTAAAGCTGGGGACGCAATGTCATTGTAATGAATATATGAACCTTTATTGTTTTATTTTAAAATACTTTTTTATATATATTGAACCTATATTCAGTACTGTACTTCTATGTATCTTCTTGTATTCAAATATGGTCAAGTAACATCATTTGTAACAATATTCACAAAATAAAAAAGTTTAATATTTTCTATGGCGTGTATCACCAGCCCACTACACTTTCGTCTGGTGATTGTTAAATCACTACACTTTACAGAGTGGATATCAAGCTGATGTATTTTTTACTTGCTTTCGATATCACCGTATCCTTCCAAACAACCCATCGGTAGAATCTCCTTCATTCCTCAGTACTGTTGTACTTATCAGTTGTTTCTTCATTTGCTTTCTGAAAGCCTTTAGCACTTACTTTGGAGTAGAAGGAGTTGCCAGTATTAATTTTGAATCACCATTTTTTACATATTGCAGAAATCCCACATTTTGTGCCAATTGAGACTTTACTCATATCTTCTTTTTTCAAATAGTGTAGTAAAATAATATTTCTCATCTTGAATATGATTTCATTAATCAGTGCAATGAATCATTCATTATTGTTTCATTTTTACTATAGAAGTAATTCACTCATACGCCTTGAGGTATGGGCCAGCTAGGTCTGAGCCTCGGTGGGGACATCGTCTCGTTCTTGATTCAACATTATTAAGATCATGAGCCAAATAAATTTAATGGTCTAATTATATTCACAGACATATTCTCCGAAAAACTGGGAGTTTCGAACTCTATGCCAACTGGCAAGATTGTGTTATGGTGTGATGACTAATCTAGAAATAGGCCTACCATCATAATTCATTTAGGCAAAAGTTGATTTCTGCCTGAAGCCCATTTATTTGTGACCGTTTGTTCGAGTATTTGACAACTCGCGCTCGTGAGTATGTGTACACTCGGGCGGGGGTCTCAAGAAGACATCCCAGCACAAATACATCCAAATCTACGCCTTTTATATATATTAAAGTAGCATTTCATGGATCCTCTTGCCAATGCTGCTTCGATACCTCCGTAGACTTTGACGAGACCAACGGATATCGATTCTATTTTTTTATTTATTTTTTTGAAGGTTTCTATTCTCAACCGAACTCTTCAAGAAAATGAGTGTGCATCCGATTCCACTTCATTTGTTTGTCGAGGGGTTAAAAGCGTAGCTTTTTAAGCTGGAAGTGACTTCAGAAAATAAAGATTAAAATGATGAAAACTTTATGAAAATATAGTTCCCCGACCTCTAATCACGCCATCTTTCATTACCATTTAGTAGCTGCTCCAATCAGCTTAAAAATTAGTCCTAAGAAATTTTTTTAAAAAAACAAGTATTTTTTTTTTTTACCCCTAATTTTCATAAGGTTGGGAAAACTCCCAGAAATTATGCCTCTGCTAAATTTTCTCTAAAGCTGTAAAAAGTTATCTAAAACATCTGAATCGGGTTTAAAACCTCGCTAAAGATTAGACAATACGATTTTTTAATAAAAACTCTACGCATCTTTCATTATTGTCTCACTGGAGCTTTCACGCAGGTTTTTCGTATTCTCTCTCGTTATTCGTAGATGAGAAGCATCGTGTTTTTTAACGTCTTGCTTTGAATGATTTTTGATTTTTATCCACAAGAAGCCATGTGTTGTTCTTACTGTGACGTGTCTCTAGACATCGACGAGTGCCGCTTGAAGAACGGAGGTTGCGATGGAATCTGTCACAATACTGTCGGGAATTTCACCTGCAGCTGCTTGGATGGATATGTTGCTTCAGTAAACGATAAGTATTCATGTGAAGGTGAGTTTTTCCCTTACCTTTACTTTATATTATATCTTAAATGAGTATATTATTTGACATTTTTAACGAAATAAATTAAGTGAGAGAGAAAACGTTAGCACTTTAGTTTAAGGCATAAGGGGAGTTAATTTTGTCTCGAAAACAAAAAATATAAACAAATTTTAAATAGATATAATTCTTTGAAATTAAAATTTAATTGTTCGATTATTTTACACATTATATAAGGGAATAAGATTTCAAAAAAGTGCAAAATGTTTAAATTATAATCATAATTTTAAAGATTGTTAACATATGAAAATAAGAAACACTTCTACAATAAATATTAAGTACAATTTACGTTGCGAATGTTATTTTTTAAAAATTAAAATTATACAATTAACGTGTTTTATTTAACAATAGTAAAACAATCTGTGGGAAAAGACTTGTTATGCAGGAACAAAAACATATTTTTGCACACAAATGCTGCTTAAGGCTTTAGAAAAGTACCGATAGATGTTAATTGATGGCAATGATCTTATGAGCCTTTCCAGTCACAAATTTATGGACCAATGTTAAAACCACAAATTTAACCATGCATTGCTTATTTAAATTTAAACTTCCTTTGGGAATACAACTACAATATATCCATCGCTATATTAATATTAAATTGTATTTATCAACTTCAGATCCTATTTAAAAAAAAACTTGAGATTTGGTCTATTTATTTTAAATTGCCTTCGTACATAGAGTTTATTTAACACAGCGTATCACATATTGTTACTATTCCCGTTAACAAATAGTAGTTTATCAAAAGATAAAAAATAGAGACTCAAATAAGTGTGGTAAAACAAACTGCACTGTAAGCACATTAAAACTTTCTAAAGGCAAGTAAAAAATCATACATTTCTGTTAAAAATTCGAAATCAGGAGAGCACAACACAACAGCTCTTCATTAATAGACTCACTGACTCCATACGTCAAAGGTGTTGAACTTTGCTGCCCCCACCCAGAAAAATCATACTCTCTACGAAAAAGCATTTTTTTTTTCAATGAACCACTTTTTTTGTTCCGTTTTTCTCATAGACATAAATTGTCTTTTTTCTCTTTTTGTGCCCAAATGCTTAATAAAATGCATTTTTTCCTACCCAACGTATTATGCTTTTTCTCATCTAGCCAATCGCGACAGTCGATCATCTAAATAATTCTCAAACCACAAGATTCACCTGCAACCTCAGTTTCCTTTAATTAAGTTGAGCTGTGTAGAATCGCACATAATTTGAAAAGTTTTAGAAAACAAAGTTTTAATAACTTTTAGGATACACATCCCAATAGGAAATAAAGACTTTAAATAGATTTATCTCGGAAAGAAAAAGTCAAACGCTAAGGCCTTTTTTCTGTGTGCTAAATGTTTTAATATTTTTAACTATTTTTATTAATATATGTAATAAATTTCGTATGGATTTTTGAATCAAAGCAGAACTTATTTTTTAAGAAAATAATTGAGTTTAAAATTTGTATATTTTAAATAAGCATTCATAAAAAATAGTATATTTTACATATGTTAAAAATTTTGTTATATATAATTTGACGAACTTTTAAATCAATTTTCATGTTTTTACGTCAACTATAACAGTAGGAGTAGCATTTTAAATGTACAGGAGGGTTAGCATCATAATTTTTTTAATTTTTACGTAAGAAATTAAATGGTTAACTTTTTGTGATGTTTTCACCACAAAAACTATTTTACACTTACATAGGGATCGGCCAAAAAATAACTATTAAATAAAAGATTTTTTACATAAATTTCACTATGTCATCTTAAATCTTGTAAATCGTCAAATATGAGTATTAAAAAAATACAAGAAATCAGTGTTATGTGCCCTGAGGACCTAAAAAAAAGCTCGAGAGTTATTTTCTTAAAGAATTAAAAATTGAGACACAATTTTTTTAATTTAAGAAGCATTTCAACTACTTTTCCAGAACTTTAGCTTCATAACCGTAAACTAATAAAGAAGTCATTTGAATTCGTACTATATGATGGTGAACTATTGAAATATTTCCTGTACTTAAACATGAAAACTGCTTTAACTAAAATAATTGAATTATCTCTGTTACAACTACAGAATCACTCCCTTGTTGATCCTATGCAAATTTGTTGCACAACTTTGTATGAAGTTTTCCAAAATTTTATTTTAGATCGACAAAGGGTACAGGTAAAACCGATCATAACACTAACCATTATTTTTAATATCTCTTCACATGAAGAATCTCAGAGGCGTTTCTTCTTCCTAGATGTGGACGAGTGCGAAGAAAATAATGGTGGTTGCAGTGACAAGTGCATCAATTTCAAAGGTGGTTACCACTGCACGTGCCCAGAAGGATACCACTTGCCTCCTGACAGCAAAAACTGCATGGGTAAGTAAAATTTTTTTTTCTTTCTACATAGCGTAATTAGAAAACCTTATAATTTTGACTAATTCAGCTATTTTCAGCTGTTCATTGTCCCAGGGTGTACGTTCCTCATCATTCGACACTGAAGTGTAAAAATGGCCTGACCACTGACAAGACGGAGTACAAACCCGGAGAAATGCCGGAGAATGCAGAATTCCCGTTCGGAACCGTGTGCAAGGTCAAGTGCTCGAAGGGGTACGAATTGAGTTCTGACCCAACCATCGTCTGTAGAAACAACGGGCATTGGAACGCAACTCCATCAGAGTGTCAAGGTAAGATTGTCAGTGATCTAAAATATTGCGAAAAAAGAAGTCATAAAAGCTTTTACTTTGATTTCAATTAATGTCTCAGATTTGAAGGAATACGAGAACTATTAGCATGAATTGTTGCCCGTGACACTTGGGCTGATACTTCCCACTCAGCCGACGCTATGAAGCATTAAAATACTTGGGTTTAAACTAGGATCGGGATCAATTAATTAAAAAAATAATAACATTACAGTTACATCACAAATAATCTTATTTACTGTTTAAATTAAAAGTCACTTTAGAAAAACATGGTGAACCTTGGTTTCTGTGCTTTTTAACAGCAGTCCATCTACAAGCAGCACAGCTCATCATAGGATTTCTAATTTTTCAATAAGGTAAAGAAACAAAGAATGCTAACAAAATATTAAAGCAGAATCTCGTATTCAATGCTATTGATTCTAAACAGTTTTTGATAAAACTTAAGAATCTCCTAAATAATGCCAATGGGAAAGATCTTCAAAAAATAGCTTTGTAAAAACCCTCAGAACTGACTTAAAAGCATTATCTACGAGCACACGCATAAAACAAATAAATCAGAAGTCCTATTACCTGAAAGCCATAATACAGTTGTATACACTGGTGTGCAAAACTTAAGCAACAATGTAAATGTGTTAATCATATCGGCATGAAAAGAGGTGATTGCGATTTGTAAAATGAACAAGCAATTCAGTACATAGGTTATGTGTATGCAAATGTCAGGAACAAAATGTCAAGAGTGACTTCAGTGTACACAAAAGGCGTCCAACGAGTGCAGTTCAAGACTACAATAAAAGGAAGAATGGAGACGCAAATACAGACATTCTCTTCAAGTGCAAGTGAGTTCTTTCATGAAATATGACTAGAAAAAATCACCTGAACGACTTCACACGGGAATAATTAACTGTAAAGCTGGAGGAGGGACGCAGTTTGATCAGCGTAGCTAAGTGTTTGGAATCAACAAAAGTATCGTTTCATGCACTTGGAAATCCTTCCAAACCAAAGGTATTAAAAAGGTTGGTAAAACTGCAGTGGATGACCGATATGTCATCCTGTAGGTGAAAAGAATCTGGTACCAGTCGGCAAGCGCCATTGCTCAGTTACTGTGTACAGCAATAGGGGGACAAGTGTCACAATGTCACACCGTGGGCAGTTTTTCCGATCTGGAGCACAAAACCCCAAAAATTAAATTGCGCGAAAAAAACTACAAACCACAATTTATGATCCCCATAGGCTCCTTAGCCGTGTTGTAATCAGTTTTCTTCAGTACGCGATTGGAAATCTCCAACAGTCGATGGCTTAGATCGGCTACGAGAAACACCTGCGAGCCTTCTTTTCCATTCGGAAGTTCTATCGCTTCATCTAAACAAGATTTTGTAGCTTTTGGCGTTTTACTTTGAAGATACACGTTATGAGTAAATAATTTCTTTATTTGACTCCTAAATTAGGTTCAAATTTGATTCAAAATTGTAAGAACGTAACATTTAGCACAGTACATAATTTTCACAAACTCATGTCATTTTTTTGTATTTAATGGACTAGAACTTTTGGTATTCACACGGATTGATTAGTGTAACACTTAACCCAAATAGAGTTGATATGAACCTTTACTTTAATACCAAATTTAGCTGCTACTTCCTGCAATCTCAAAAGTTATGTTTTTTTTTCAGTTTTAGCCATTGGTATTTTTGAGACGCTTATTTCGCCTTCTTATTTCTCACCGTAGGAGGGCGCGTCAACTAGAGTCCAGCGAATATAATGCTATTTACTCGGAATCATGCAATTACTAGGTATACGGCTCAAATACTACCAAACCCTCCCTGCCCACATAATCACACACACTCTATGTTGCCCTCTTCACTTCTTTCCTATCCCTCCTCACCTCATACCTATTGTCCTTTATTGAATGTGTACAATGTTAATGCTTCCAGATGCGTATTTGTGTTTGATTGTATTTTAATCTGTTAACATTTAATCTTTAAGTTGTCCTCCTATTTTTTGTAAATATTCTCCCACATGTCAAATTACTGTTGCTGTTAATATCCTTAGATCCTTGTTCAAAAACTAGGTCCCCTTAGAGGTCATTTATTCTTCATCAAATTCACACCTGATATTAAATTGACGAGCTCGTAATAGACTTATTTCTTGGTAGAAAATAGAAAAGAGTAACCAATTTACTTTAAGCAGTTAGCAAACGCGCGGAGCACAAAGTCACCCCAGGCTCAAGAAGTCGTTAATTCTGGGAAAACTGTTTATTTGTTACCAATGACCTTGACAATATCCTCCTATAGGACAGTCTTCATGGAAACTAAAATATATTTGTGACAAATTTCCTTCGTTTGTTTTGACTGAGTTCCCCGCGCGACCACTTTTGCTCTAAGATATTTTCTATGAACTGCTACATTTTCCCCCTGTGAACAACTTAATGGTTTTGATTGCTGTATTGTACGACTTATTATGGTTATAAATGTAAATGATCAGAATAGAAAAAAAAAGAAAAATAAATGGTATTGAAAGAAGTTAAAAATGATCAAGCAAGGGAAGAAAAATAAACCATATTAATTATAATAGCGAAAGTACATATAAGAAAATTGATGAACATGAAACGTTTGGGTTGAAATGAAAATTTTCAAATTATACCTAAAGAACTCCATCAAGAAAAATATGAAGCCATAAGTGCAGCACAAGAAACTCTTCGTTCTGCCAAAAAGACAAAAGCAAGAGAAAATTCAACATGTTGTTTGACAATCATCAAAGGACAATAAAACTAATATAACTTGAACAGCATATGACAGTTTTGCCTGAAAATAACATTCCTGTAATATTAGCGAAAAGTGTCTGTAATTTGTGTCCTTAATTTAAGTAACGCACATTTGAAATTTCTTGGTTCTGTTTGGTTGATATTTTTTTCTAAAATTATCAAAGAAAAATTGAAAAGTTCTTAAAAGTAGGTAAGTATACTTTCTCTTAATAAAATAATTCATGATTTTTATCGTGTACTGTAAAAATAATTATAAGAAAAGGATTGGGGTGACTCAGTCACTCCGTGCAACCATTAACGTTAGTATCGAGTTAATTACAATGATTTTAATCATTAGATATCATTATGAAGACTTTAAAGCTATAAAATAATTTCCGTGCGCCTGATCGTGAAAACTGCCTACTGTGTATCGTGTCCTATTTACGGATGAGGGTCGTTTCAGAATCACAAACGATTTTTGACTTTGTTTGATTTGGAGAGATATCGGGACACTGTTTCATCAAAGTAACACACGGAAAGAGACCGTTATCGTGGGGCTGGAGTGGTCTAGGAAAGCATTATGCTAAACTGGCAAATTTCGCTCCCCGTTTTCGGCAGAGACCCGAGATCGCTATTGTGATCCTTCCCCATGTGCGTCTGTTCCGAGGTGCTATTGGACCAGACTCCATTTTCAAGGATGACTGTGTGGGGCCACACTAGATTGCTGATGTTTAGCGTCTAATAGAAAATTAAGATATCGCTCAAATGCATTGGCCAGCATTCTCCCTGATTTAAATTCCACAAAATATGTTTGGGATGCTCTGGAAAGACGGCGTGTGGCATGTGATTACATCCTCCGGAAAACTCAACAATTAAAATAGATGTTGATTGAGGAATGGGCACCCTTACCTGAAGAGCTGTTAAGACAATCTGGTGCTGAGTATGGAAAGACGGTGCGTAGAAATTATTGTACTAAGGGGAGGGCATATCCCATACTAAGGAACATCTGCCTGTTGTTCCTCTTGGACCGACTATCACGTGTAATGGTACAATGATTTAACTAAAGCCTTCGTTTGTTTGATTCCGTACTATATGCATTTTATTCAGTTTTGAGCAGCAATGCTTTCGTTATCTAAGTATGATTAGCTGTCTCTCATTTCGTAATTTCATGTCTCTCTGATGATTTCTAGTGGAGTTATGGCAATAAAAAAAACCTGTTGCTTAAAATATGCTCACCATTGTAAAATACAGTAATAGTCACCATGCTGACAATTCGGCACAGCTCCATATGTCCTCCCACAGTTTGTGAGGAAACATGACTTGTTGCAAGTAAAACAACTTCTTAGCTCAAGGTCCGCGATGTTGCTGTAACGATCCTACAAAGCCAATGGTGTGCGAGGCCTTTGAGGTCTTGCATGGCATTCAGTACGGCCCTCTTGCACCCATCGCATAACAGTCGGTGGATTTTGACCAATGCAAGAAGCCATATCACGGAACGATAAACCGTATTCTCGATAGATCATGATCTTACAGCTATCTAAATACGATACTTGCTGGTATAGCTGTTGTTGTCTTATGTTTCATACGAGGATACATACGAAAGACGAGAGGTAGACGAACAAAAACATACAGTACAAACACAGAAGAATATTGAATATTATTACAAACGATGATCCCAGAAAAGAACAGAAGAGGTGCGCTGCTTTCCATTCGAGACGGAAGTTCAGACGAATGTCCGAATTTTATTCCCGAAGATACATCCATACCATATTCGGGATTCGAACTCGAGCAACTCGATTAGAAGCCGAGAGTCAGAACTACCATACGAGATGGGGTGGAGCTGGTATCTGTTTCTTCTTGACATAAGACATGATTTTGTCACAAACACCCGCAATTCAAATGTGATAATCAAATGAGAAACCCGTTGCACAGTTTTCATTTTGCGTAGAATTTAAAATGTTTCCTTCTGTTACGCCGATCGTTAAGTATTTATCCCATGATCTTTTTGGGGCAGTTTAGCGAAAAATGGCTCTTGCGCCATATACCTAGACAATCACTCACCCAGGATCCTCTTCTTTTAATGCGAATTCGTTTTTAGTATCAGAACTCCATTATCATCTTGCGATTTTAATGGTCAACAGTGTATACTTTTTTTTTTATTTAAGACGATATGGTATCCTAAAAATCATTAAACTGTCGCAAAATTTTTATTAGCTTATTTGATACGTCGAATCTTTATAAACATACCTGCAAAATTTCAAAGCTTTACCTGCATTTTTTTTCAAGTTATGGAGCAATATTTAATGTTGAACAGCAACTACCACGCCCACATTTCAGATTATCTGCTAGAAATGAGCCTGATAAAAATGAAATAATTTTTTTTCTACCGCGTGTAAATGAGACTGGCATTACATATGCAGTAACAAATCATTTCAAGAAAGAACTGTACAATTCATGCAAAAGTTCTAGTTTGTGAATTGTTTATTGGGAAGAGCAAATGTAGATTTGGTCAAGATTTAAAAGTTGTGCGTGTTTTTATGATATTATTTTGAATGAAATTTAAACTTCAAAACTGATTCTCCAAAAGCACAAATCCTAAATCTCATTTTGATAACTCATATAATTAAAAATCTAATTCGCAAGAATAGAAAAACTCTCCCATTTTTATATATTTGTTTTTATATGTATATATGTATCCCATGTGTGTGAAAATCAACACTTTTATTATTAAAATATTTTAAGATATTTATTTAAACAAATGCACATATTTTGGTAATTAGCTCTGAAATGTGTGTATTTATTTTTTTTATAATTATTAAGATAAAGTTTTATGAAATATTGATCTTTCATTCGTTTTCTTCTATATATTTATTATGGCAGTATACTGTTTAATTATACTACATTTGTGCAATTTTTTATGGTAAGCAGTTTTAAATAAGCCAATTAATATTTCATAAAAGTTTCAGACTATTTGATGAATATTATATCATGTTATTCATGGAATGAAAACTTGAAACTCATTTTTCTCCATGTTGAATTTTTGTACATATAAAACCTAAGGCTTTTTTGATAATCGAAGTATGGGTTTGATAATTTTTTACACGTTTTGAAATGTATGCTTTGTAAAACTGTGCATGGAATTAGCTCTAACACGGTTAGTACTTTTCTAAAAAATATCAAAATCAAAATTAATGTGTTTTTTTTTTTTAGAATTTTTAGAAGTTTAACTATAAAAAAATTAATAAAAAAATTAAAGAGCAGCAGCAGAAAAAAACCATGCACAGTTTTATGTAGCATATTATAAGGTACTTGGAGAGAAAAAAATTTGAAAGAAAGAAATATTTAAAAAAGCCTTGGAAATTTAAAAAATGCTTAAAAAAAGTTCAAAAAAATTTAAATTTTACAAACATTTTGCCACAAATTAAAAATTGTTTGTATGGAATTATTATTAAATATTAACCTTTATAAAATACAATTAAAACGAAAGATCAAATATTGAAAATAAAAAAAAATTGTGAAGATAATACCACATATCGTCTTAAATTTGTTAGAATTATAGCAATATGTGTTTTATTAATGATTTCATATATATATAAAAATTGATGATGTATGCTCAGTTTTACAGTGTCCACTTTTAAATCCCCCCGACAATGGTGACGTATACCCTCCCTCGTGCAAAGAAGGACCAATGGCGGTGAAGGAGAAATGTATCTTCACATGCCTGCCTGGGTTCCGCATCACGGGTCAGGAAGTGATCACTTGTAAGAACAAACTTGAATGGGATTTCAAGAAGACAACGGTTTGTGTTGCAGGTGAGATTTCACTGTTGCGAAGAGTGGCACTTGGGTGCAACTTCAAAACGCGTTTCAAAGCGTGCCTTTTTTTTAATATTAATTCCTCACAAAAGCTGCTGAAGGATGTACTAAGGGTAGGTACGATAATTCTGAGTCCCCGTCAACCTTGACAAAAAATGTGATGTGAGCACCCTCCTGCGGTAAGAAGATCATCTATGTTTACAACAGACATAAGGCTTGGTTTTCACTTAGTCCACAACTGAATTTCAATGCACAACACGGGAAAATTTTCGATCCATTTAATGGGTCTTACTTCTTCAGCTCAATGCTTTAGTACAGGGGTCGATAAACCGAAATTCGCATGCGGCTCTTCTGCCTCTAGGAATTTTTAAAAAATAATTAAAAATTGCTTCCCTTTATAATCATTTACTGAAAAAAAATTATTTAAATACCATATTTACTCGAATCTAAGCCGCATTATTTTTCCAGTATTAATGCTAATGAAAATAGGATGTGGCTTAGAATCGAAGGCAAAACATTTGTTGGTGGAGGAAACCGAGTTTCGAACCCTGTCAAATAGAAAATGTAACCGTCCATTCTCGCCACTTGACTTGTTCCATTCCGTTGTTTATCCCCAGTATTCAGTCATCGTTGTCTGCTCGTGTTTAGGAAATTGTTTGACGCTTTATTTTATGATCACATCAACAGAGCAAAAATATCGGTAATAGCATCAAGGCGAGTTCACTAGGACTAGGGATTGCAATACCAGCATACCGGGGGTATTTTTAGGCATTTGTACGATTTTGTAATACCGGTATTCACAAGTTTAAATGCCGTTTTTTCGGTATTTTCTAGAAACAGGACATTTGTTAATATTAGATTCTAAAACACATTGGAAAAGTTTACTCCTGATGATGGAACTATATTTGAAACTGAAATTTCCACAATCCAAAAAGCAATGATCGAATTAAACATGCAAATTAGTTTTTCCGATAGTGAATTCGACTTAATATATCCAGAACTGTATCAGCTCTACTTTCAATAAAACTGGCTAGGCATTATGGTGGAGAGATTCTAATTTATTAACACTAATGCAACAATAAATTTCATGTTGCAAGCACTGAAAGAACAGCACACATCATTATCTGAAGAATTATACATTACATTGAAAAATCGCACAGAAGAAAGGCATACAGAAATAGAAAATGTCTTACGGTATTTACGAAATAATAATGATTTTAAAAACAAAAACGAAGAAGAAGAGAAGACGAAAAGAGACTAACCAATTCAAACTTGATCAAATTTATAGTAAATTTTCTTAAATTTTTTTACCCACACACCTATTTACATCCATAAGAATTTGGTACAGTTATCGAAGATGATGATGATACTAATGTTGACAGTGAAAGAGAATTGTCTCTAGAACAAAATTTAAAACTAGCTGTAGCTAAAAATTTCAACAAACCAAAATATAATACAAAAATCAGCTATACCCAAAACCATCCGAAAAGGAATCGATTTATTTGAAGATGAGATATTTAGAGGTAAATACTTGGGAAAAGATTATCGCGCATTGTTAACAGTACCACCAACTAGCGTAGAGGCCGAAAGAGCGTTTTCAGCAGCTGGTAATTTTTGCACTATATTACGTTTCAGGCTAAATTTGTTATAGTACTACAGACTTAATAGTGATATTTTCACTTTTTTCGTGGTTTAAATAAATAAGGTTTTCCCTTACTTTTTGGAGATTCTTTATATATATATACTGTTATAATTTATAGGTTAACAATTATTTTTGTGATATTTCCACTCCCTAATAAAACTGGCAAATATAAGACAAAGAGACACCCATGTTTCCTTTCTTTCTCTTAAATTTCTACTAAGATTATTAAAACCGGTATCCCGGTATTAAGATCTAAAAAATACCGAATACAGGTATTGAACTTTTGGCCCGGTATTGCAAACCCTAACTATGACTCAAGTATGAAAACTTTATATGCAGATAAAAATGGAAACGGAACAGTGGCTACTGAAAATTTGACACGGACGAAACAAAATGACGTAAGCAAAATGATATAATTTTTACTTGTCAATGTTCAACAGTCTAATAACTTTTTTACATTCTTTTACAATACATTCTTTGCAAAAAATGTTGCATAACAAATGCATTAGATATCGCGGAGGATGACATTGTGTGCGAAAAAATGCGACGCCATCATTCATTCCGAAGTTAGTTGTGACAAGGGGAGTTCGGTAAGTATAGGTGTTAGGATAAGTATAGGTTTATGTATGTATTTGAAAGTTTTTTATACTGATAAAATAAATTAATTATTAACGTCTTATTATTTCTCATTAAAAAATTTTTAAAAAAATTTCTTAAGTATCGGATATTGGTGAACCTTTTGCACATTTGTTTTTATTATTATTATTATTCAAAAATGTATAGAAAATGTGGGGTGTGGTTTAGAATGAATGGCAGCTTAGATTACAGTAAATTCGGTATTTGACGTTTAAAATACTTATATAACATTGCTATTTATGTTTTATAAATTATTTTTCATTAACAAAACTTACTGAGAATCAGTGAAAGTATTATAATTATTTCTAAAGAGAGAATTGGGAAGATGCAATATATTGTTAACAATTAAAGTTGCATCAATTAGCTGGAGAGTACTCATGATTTTGGACAAGAGCTGTCTCCAACAGGAGTGAATTCGTAAGTTATTACAAGCTTAATAAAAAGAGTGTTGCAAGAACAACCAAAATCAATTTTTATTATTATTGTAAATATAAAATTGTAGAATAAACTATTTACGGTGTTATTAATACAAAAATCTCTTTCACGAAGCTTGAAATTTAAATTCACGACATTTTAAATTTTCTCATCGTTTGTACTTGCAATGAGCAACGGAAATATCTTCCGTATTTCTTAGTTTTTGAGGAAATGTAAAATATTATTTTGGATAAAGCTATTTTCAAATATAATAAAAAAATATATATTGATTTTAGCACGAGAGTCATGATCGCGACCGCTACCCCCCCCCCCTTCAGCGTAAGCGGATGCATATAAACAGCTTATGCTCTTTTCTTTGATAGTTTAGTTGTCTGGTTTCAGTTATAAATTGGCTCAAAAATTTGCCGACCCTTGCCTTAGTGGAATGAAGTCTCTGAAATCCATCTTGATTTAATCTTCACCGTCACTACTCGGCTATTGTTGCCGCAATAAAAAATATAGATAGACGAAATGGCTCCTTAGGATACCTCTCTTTCTGCCTGTCCATTACTTATCAAATATTTTTAATTTTCAAAGCATTGGAAATGAAAGTACAACTTATATAAAATAGAAATATATCTGATTCCCATTTTAAGCAGCCTGTTGAAATTCTCCCGTAGAAACCCATCCTTACATCTCGTGCCCTGATGATATCATTGTAGAACTCCAGAGCAATGGTAGCACCCTCGAGATAACCCTGGACTCACCTCGGACGAACGCAAAGCAAATCCACGTCTCTCCAGAGTGGGTCTTCTTGGACACACCAACATCGTTCCCTGCAGGCGAAACAGAAGTCACTTTCGTTGGAGAAGATGATTCTGGCAACAAAACTGTCGAATGCTCTATGAGTGTTTTCGTTGTGGGTGAGTTTTTCCTTAACTATACTGCAGAGGAATGCGCTCAGGATCAGCAAAAAATTTAACCCACTAATATTTTTAAAATCAATATTAATACAGTTGTTCCACAATTTAATGAATTCATTGGGACCAAACAATTTATTAGTTAATTTGCAGTTATTAGGGTCCAAAATATATATGCAAATTTTTTGCACTTTTCTTCTGAAAACTCCATAATAAGCAACTACACAAAAACTATCCATTGGTAGAAATTACACACTTTTCATTCAGTAGTTAAAAATACTATAAGCGAATTATTACGCACCTATAATTGGACATTTCCAAAAAGCCACTAATGTTTTGACAATCTTTTTGATTCCTGACTCGAAAGTTCGTTTTCGACTTTACGCAGAGAAGAAAATATTGCATTATTTACACCCTACAGAGTGAGGTATCTTTTCACAATATCTAAACAATGTAAAGCATTAGAAAATGTAACAGTTTCCTCATCAATTTTTGCAACAGAATTGGTATTCATTGGCAAATCAATAATTTTCTCAGCTCTACAAATCTTCAAAAGCAAAATTATTTTCTGCGAGACCATAGGTATAATATAAGCCTTACTTCTCTCAAGAAAGAGAGCAAAATATCTCTGCGTTATGGAGTGGAATGAAAAAAGAAAATTTCCAGTCCTATTCAGTACTCATGCGATAGGTAACACGTATGAGTCATCTGCCTCTTTTAAGTCGTATAATGGATTTCACCATTTCTCTTCGAAATTTGCTTTGAACTAGAAAAGCCTTTTTCTGTTCCGGACAAAAGAATATGTCATTTGAATTTAAGAAAATCTTTTTTTCTCTAATCCAAAATAATTAAAAATAAATTCGCGTGTTGAAATAATTTGTTAATTCGGGGTTTATTATTCATTACATAGTGGGGGGCTGTTTCTTAGTTCTAAGCGGAAAAAAGAAACATTCGTTAAATAGGGGTTCGGTAAATAAAATACATTCGGGGTTCGACTGTATTTAAAATAAAGATAACACAGGCCTGAGATAGAAAAAATATAAAAGAAGTAATGGCTCAACTTTATATACATTTTGGTGCTGATTTCAAAAATAATAAAGAAAAACTTCTATCATAGACGTTTTCTTGAAAGATTCTATTTTAATTGGATTTTTATGTCAAAATTTCTTTCCACCGCTCAATTTCTTCCATTTTACCACGGTCCAACACACAGACCCCTCTGTGACACTTTCCCATCGCCCTACCATTAGTTTCGCCGACAGTTCACGGCTCGAATCTAAGCTTTCAGGAGTGCCATCTATCGGGCTGAACTAACGATCTGACTAGAGATCTTTTGAATTGTTGGGGTTCTATATTGAAAGAAAAAACTTATTGACGAAAAGAACTTTTTCTATAGATACGAGAATCGAGAAAAAGAATTAGTTATTTTGAGGAAGACCTAGTCTAGTGTTCAGATGTTTCTGGAATGATGTGTGCAAATTTATTATTACCTACGATAAGGGGTGGTAGTTTATAGATTCCTCGAGAATGAGTCTTATAAGGCTGTCTTTCTTCATCAAGGAGCCAGTTGGCATCTGTACCCATTGGACTTTTAGTGCATTTAAAGAAAGACTATGAAAGCCTCTGACTTTTGTCCTCAACTAAACAAAATATGCCGACTGCGGTTGGACCATTTGCGGTGATTTCAAAGTTTTCTTCGTGCTTCTTGGTCAACAATTCAAACATACAATTTTCGCTTGTTTTGTTTGTGAGTGGAAAACCGTGATAATATTCAACACTGGATCAAAACAAAAGGGGCGAAAAGAATATTTTAAACCGGGCATGAGGTTCTGTGAACAGTTTAGTTGAGCCAAACTATGTACAGGAAAAACAGTTTAACGCGAAATTCAGGAGGACTGAAATATTTTTTCGTGTTAAAAGAATTTCGTATTACAAAATATTGCAAAAAAAAAAAACTTTATTCAACAAAATTAAGTTTATTAGAGTACATTTTATTTACATAGATATATATAATTTAATAAAAAGCATTGAAGAAAAAACATTCACAGGAACTTAATGAAATTAAATACAAAATTTTCTATAGTTCTTTAAAAAACAAAACAGTTATTAAGTTAAAAAAAACTCTGATGTTTTTCTTTGAATTGTGTTTTTCAAGCATCAAATTGTCAACATATCGTTCAGCGTTGTCCATTTTTTTTATTCATTTCACTACTAAAATGTACGTATAAATAACTGAGCAGACTTTTCATGAAGTTCTTCATTTCGGATGACGTGGGTACTGGGGAGTTGCATTTCATTTTCATCGTCGCAATTTGCCTCAGTGATACTTTTTGAGTTTTTAACAAATTCCAAAATTTGTTTGCCGTAATTGGAGCTAGGAATGCATTATCATCATTTACTGTAATGAATTCTTTCGATGATACAGTAGAACAGTCCAAAAAAAAAGAAACTTTTTCAAACATTTTATAAAGTATTTATTCCCAGAAGCGAAATTTTTCGTGTTAAGAGACAAAAATTGCATGAAAATACATATAGAAGTTCGTCGGGACCATTGTATTTCGTGCTAACCGATATATCGTCTTAAGTGTTTTCGTGTTAAACGTATTTCACTGTATGATTAATCCATATGCATATAAAATGAGGTGTAATGAAGCAGTTTGCTAAGGCTATTCCAGAAGATAGTAATTGTTTCAAATACCTTTTCAAAAAGTCCCCAGGTTCATACGAAGCCAAATTGAGAAAGAGAGGATCTATGTTAGGCCCAGATATCCGCAAACTCATGAAGAATAAAGAATTTTATTTCATGGTTGATTCCATTCTTTGAGTTGGTTGGATCAAAATACATTTCCTTAACTCACCTGTGAACATTTCGCCCTGAAATTTAGGATAAGTCAGCGCAAAACAGGGTGAAAGGTTCCACCAAGACATTAAAAATATGGAGCACAAATATCAAAAAAGATGGGACAAAAGCATACTGACTATTGCAGGATGTCAGCACGAGATAGGCCAAAGGCTGAACATTAAAAAACGTCAAAAAGAAGTTTGAAAGTAAAAAAAAGCACTTGCATTTAAATAGAAACTTTGTTTTGTTTTGCTTTTTGCGAAGTTTAAAATTTGTTTCAAAATTTCATGTTCACAGACCTATTATTTGCTCCTCTTGGTCAATCATTTACTTTATTTAAATTACCTTAATAAAAGCTAATTAAAATAGTTTGCTGTTTTTTCTGGAAACTGTACCATAATTGGATGTAAAAAGCTTAAACGTGAATATAACTTGTCACTTTTTTTTCTCAACTAGAGGCAACTCGTTAGATCTGGCAACAGCGGTTTTCATCCGTTTGCTGGAAAATCTATTCAAGAATCTATATTTCCAAAGATTTAAATGGATTGTTTCTGGATGATACATCCTAAGTAGTTGGAGAGAATTTCTTTTCAAATAGGATTTTAGCAAAAATATCGATATTGAGTTTTCAAAAAATCGGGACGTGATGGAAAAAAATGGTGGCCAACATAAAAATCGCAAAAACTTGTTCTGTATTTTTCAAAAAATTTAATTTCTCACGCCTGTGTAATTATTTTAAAATTTATAAACCTTACTGAGGTTCACAGGTTTTATCACGAGTTGCACTCATTAATTAAATGTCTGTGAAATTTGTAACAATGTCCACAGTCTGAAAATAACTATTCTCTGAAGTTTCAATGCGGAAGGATTTGCAAACACCTTCAAAAAAGCAAGAGACACCCTATTTTTTTTTTTTTTTTACTGATTTCTGACTTCAGCCTATTGTTTTCAGGGGGTTCTCGACTTGAAGTCGCAAAAGATCTGTGGTGGGCCCCTTCGAATTCCGCCCCTTTAGCTTCAAATTTTATTTGTCACTCGGGGTTCTTATAGAAGCCCGATGCATGTTAACCAACTCTTCTTTTGGAATGTGAAAATCCTAAAATGGAATCCCCCGCGTTCCATCAATAACTCAGGTCGATCGTATTACAGATCTGTAGCAAAATTTCAGAAATTTTTTTAAATAATCGCTTAGCAGAGATTTTGGACTCCTCCTAACTTTGTGATCATTACAAATAAATATTTTTGTTCGTTTTTAATTGTTTACTATGCGTTCACGTTATGAAACAGACAATTAAAAGAAATTTCCGATAATCATCTGCGAAACCCCAAAGCTTTCTTGGGATAAGCTGAAAAGGCGGTGAGATGGTATTTGCATCGATTTACTTTTTCATGAGCTGAATTTTTTGCTAAAATAATGCACTAGAGGGAACTAATTACAAATAGTTTAGATAAACCTCACAAAACTATAATTATTGAGAAAAAGCTGATACATATCAATAATATTAAACACTTTTTCAAATAAAGTATGTTCAAAGTTTTAAAAAACGTGGGTGGTACATATTTGTATCACCACGCTTCAATCAGAATGATAGTTCTGGAACCATGATTTTTTCTTCCCTAGACAGAATAGAACTTTGCAGAACAACACATCCATTCTTTTATAGTTAGAAAATAAATAAATACACTTCATCTAATATTGTTATTCATCCTATATATTAAAACATTTTCCAACTATAAATCCTACCTAACCCAATCTAATATAAGTTTAATATTAGTTTAGTCACATAGTTTACCAATAATAGTTTCAATTTTAAATATTCTATTCTCTACATTATTTTATTTTAAACTAGTTTTTATTTAGTCAACATAAGTAATAGTTGTATTTATTTTTCCTGAACACAAGCTTTAACTCAATCAGGACATTTGTTTAATTTTGTATGTACTATTATTTAATAAATATTATTATTATTTAAAAAAGTGTAACTTAACAACGAATCTATCTGGCACAATAAATATATTCATTATTGCGAAAAATAAGCGGAATGTATTTTGTGTTTGTAAAGTAGATGGTCTTTAGTAGCGTGGTGGTACATTTTTAGGACTCTCATATTTTCATACTAGCAATGCACATGGGAGGTACTAATTATTCTAATAATGACTTGTTTAGTTACATAATACACTCAGGTCCATAAATTAAGGATAATGAAGTTCAGGCAAAGAAAGAGACAGAAGCAAAACAAATTTGACTTCTTTGTAAAGTCCATTTATTAAACAAAAGGTAAAGAGCAAAAAAAGATGCTATATGTTTGACATAATTAATAAAAATTGCGACTTTTAATCCCTGGAGCAAATTTCAAAAAAGAACCTATTTACAAAAAACAGTATAACATGGTTAGTATAATGGTTAATACGGAGTATGTCTCCCGGACGATGCAATACAGGCCTTACAACGCCTACGCATGCTGAGTATCAAATTATCAATATGATCTTAGGGAATATTACACCACTCATCAAGCAATGCCCTCCAAAGTTCCGGTAGACAGGTGGGAGGGGGTTGACGGGCTGCAATTCGTTGGCCAAGCATATACCACACATGCTCTGTTGGATTCAAGTCCGGTGAGTATGTTGGCCAATTCATAAGGGTGATATCCTCCGATTGAAGGCATTCGTCTACAATGTTTGCACGGTGATGACGGGCGTTGTCATCCATAAACAGAAATTCAGCACCCATGGCGCCCCGAAACAAACGTACATGTTGTTCCAGAATGACATCCGATAGATGTGGCCTGTCATCGTTACACTCTGAACATGCAGGTCAGTTCTGGAACCAAGAATAATTCCTCCCCAAATGAGTCATCCTGCACCCCCGTAACGGTGTCGTTCAATGGTGTTCTCTTGGTGTTAACGGGTATCTGGCGCTCTTCATATGAAAGCACGGCGAGAATCAGACTGCAAACTAAACCTGGACTCGTCGGAAAACATCACACAAGACCACTGTTGCGGTGTCCACAATGCATGCTCTCTACTCCAGGTTAATCGCAGGCGACAGTGAGTTGCGGTAAGGGGAACACATCTGACAGGCCTACGAGCATATAGACCAATGTGCCCTAAGCGTCTGTACACGGTCTGCCTTGAAGCTGTCGTACCGGTAGCTGAAGAGAGATAGGTCTGATGCTGTGCTCCGTCTGTTTCTTTTGGCAGTAACTGCCAAATACCGGTCCTCATTCGGCGTTGTAACTCGGGGGCGACCTGTGCTGTAACATCTACTCACATTACCATCATCTTGGAATCGTTGCCAAAGCCTGGAGATGACACTCTGGGAGATTCCAAGTTCCTCGGATACTTCCAGCTGGGTACGTCCACATTCCAGTCGTCCGATAATTCTACCACGTAAAAAATTATCCAAATGCTTCCTTTGTGCCATAACTATGCGGTTATTGCACTGAAAGGCTTTTAAAGCTCTTGTGAAAAATTTTACTTCTTTGCCACCATTCCTTATTTGCCCCTCTCTTACACTCTCGTCATTGTGCCGTACTATCCGCGCCATCTGGTGGTTTCCTGTAATTTGCATATTCTTCTTTAAGATGTGTGTGATAATTCTACAGGTGAAATTTTTATTTTAAAGTTCAATTTCTGTGTGATTCTGAATTATCCTCAATTTATGGACATGAGTGTATATGTACTAACCTGATTTGTATCAAATGTCATAAGAATTACTTTCATTCACACATAAAATACACAACACAGTCACCTCTAATAAATACCACTCAACAGACTCACAGCTGATCAAAAAAGGAACTACTGCATAAACTCATTGCATACAATGAACTTCTGACATTTGATGGAAACTTGAATAACTGCTAGGAGTTGACCTCTGTGTTCAGAGAGTGAACGGTATAGAATTAGTTTCTGGGGCGTTCAAACAACGTTTTTTGTACTACTACGCAATAAACGAATAAGAATTAGTGGTACAATATATGTACCACCAAGCATGATAGAGTTAAATGAGGTTGTTGGAAGCCATTTGCATCACGAACCAAGTACTCTCGGCATTCGAGAAACGGATTTTGACAAAAATAATTTATACATTTTCTTCTGCTCTTATTGTATGTGAAAATAACAATTGCAATATTCTTTTCTGATTTTATTAAAATAAATTCTTAGATGAATATATTTAAAAGAAAAAATGTGCAAACGAATATTTATTAATTTTTCGAAATACTCTATACCTGTTTTCGAAGTACTCTATACCTGTTTTAACGATTCATTGTTTAACAAAAAGTACTCTATTTTCTGAGGATCTATTAATATTATTAAATGTAGGAAAATAAAAAGATTTTTTCAGGTTTTTATCGTTTTCAAATATCTACAAGTGAACGATCTCTTGTGTATTCCATATATAAGACATATATAAGCGATAGACAAGCTCTGTTCATAGTTTTACCATCTGGGCTGCAGTAACCCCCTATTAGAAATACGAATAAAATACCCACCCACAGTGTCTTGATTTAATATAATGTAGTCTTTAAGTAGAGAGGCAGTTATAGAACGAAATGAAAGCCCTTTTGGCTCTTTTGTCAAATCAATAACTGTCACACCTTTTTGAAATCATCTCCTACTACCGCTGCAATTTTTCTGATAATAGCCAATTCCACTCACAGATAAAGAGTCCCCAGTGTTCTATGATTGCCCTGACATTCTACACGTAACAGGCTCGAGCACAGGGACTGCGGTGGAATGGGAGGAGCCCACTGCTTTCGACAATGTTGGAATAGCATCACTTTTCAAGAGCTTGGTAAGTACCTAAGATTCATTAATAAAGTTGTTCCTTCTGGCAGCTAACCTAAGATGCATGGAACATTTTTAGATCTTCTATTAAGTCAACTTTGGATTCGAAGAATTCTTTTCGAGGCTCAATGTATTCTCGTTAGTGTAGTGTGGTAGTTAGGTGAAAGGAGTGCTAGCTCAGGAGTCATCCTCGAAACTTGACTGAGGTTCAAAATGATGAGGTCCATCGCCAATAGCCCTTGTGTTTCTTTATAATGCGACGATAGCTTTACTTTCATTCCCTCACTAAGAATTATTTCCTTCTTCGGTGAAGAATTTCCTGCATTATTTGACACTGTTATCAACAAGTTTCAAGTCACTGTTTTCTCTTTCCTGGAATTTTCATTCCTTTAACGACAATTGCTTTAGAATTCCACGAAAACACTAAATATTTTCTGTCGTAAAATACAAGGTGTGCTCAAAAAAAATATGCCACATTTATTCATATACACTGGTGTTCAAAATTAAGTGAACTTGCATATTTTGCTGAATTTCATGAAAAGAATTGAATGAAATGTAAAAATGCAGCTTTGAAACAAAGATAAAAAAAATGTGTACGTCGAACCTATACGGAAAACCTGACATAAAAAAAAACGATACTAATCGTTTAGCTTGAAAAAAGAATGAAGCTGACAACAACTGCTTTTGGTAAGCTCATCTCACGTACCTTCTCTATCCATGTGGCCAATTTCGTCTTAATCGATCTCGCCAGTTTAGAGTACTGCTCCTTTGAGAGAACACGTATTACTACATTCTACCAGAAAAATATCGAATCAACATGAAGTTTTTTGTAAAACTTAAGAAATCACAGCCACGAAAATATTTAAAATATTAATCGAGGCTTATGGAGATGAAACCTTGTCTCGTACACAAATGTTTGAAAGGTATAGGTGGTTTTCAGGGGGAGTGTGGAAGATGGTAAACATCCTGTGTATCCAAGGTCAGTGGTTGCAGACCAAAACATTGCCAAATATCGTGAAATGAGTGGGTTTCCACTCACATCAGTGGTCAAACTGTTAATCAACACTTCTACATTGAAGTACTAAAAAGACTTCGTGAAAAAATTTAGGTGAAAAAAGACTAGAATTGGGGAGAAATGGATGGCTGTTGAACCAAGACAGTGCACCCGCTGACACAACCTAATCTGTCAAGAAGTTCCTGCCTAGCAAAAACATACTGTGATCGAGAATCCTCCTTATTCACCTGATTTGGCCCCATGCGACTCTTTTTTATTTCCTACAGTTAAATCTTGGTTAAAATGAATCCATTTTACCTCAGTTGAAGAAATTCAGGCAAAAATGAAGAATCTCCTGAAGGACCTTCTAAAAACTTCGTTCAAAAACTGTTACCTGCAATGGCAGCACCGAATGCAGAAGTGCGCGAATACTGAAGGGAGATACTTTGAAGGTGATTGTCATGGAGAACTGATTCTGTAAGTATGATTTATTGGACCAGGCTCGTTTTTTGTGTCACACCTCGTATACGCTTGTGGGGGCGCAGTTAGTCCGGGAACGGGAATAATAAGCACGAGTGCCCAATTCTGAATTTTGATGGCTAACACACCTCACCGAATTCCTTAGTAGGTTGTTCTTTTTCCGCAGCAGGTTAAATAAAAATTTGAACAGTAAAAATGAGTTACTACCAATGTTTAGATGATGGAATGAGGAGGTTAACTGTGGGTAGGTTAGAAGAAGACCAATCTCATGTCTTGGTTTGTAGAAAGTTCAGTTCAACACCCAATGTCGTTTTCAACGTAGGAAAACAGTTTCAGGATACCGGATAGGTCGAGAGTAAGCCTGTCAAGGTTACTCAAGAGCCACGAAGGCCAGAGAAGATCCCCATCTGTCCATCATAGGGAGATAAAAAGGGATGCTACAGCTTAAGTCAGCTGTCAGCTTACAGCTCTTGTCAGTTGTAATTTACAAAAAAGAGCCCGATTTTCAAGGATAACAGATCATGAAGACTTCAAGAGAGAAGGCCATTTACAAGAAGATATGTTGTTTGTGTCCTACTCAGTTCTACGAGCAGTAGAGTCCGTTTTAAAGGGTGTAGAGATCATAGCGATAGGAGCATGAATCGGAGGAGCATGGGCGATAGGAGCATGGGCAATCGCTTTCCTCACTGATGAGTCCCAGTTCAGCCTAACCAGTGATTCTCGCCATCCTTTCATAAGGAAAGAACCAGGGACCCACTACTGCCCTCCAACGTCCTAGAAATCAACCATCATAGATGCGGAGTTTGGTGGTCTGGGCAGCACATACCTCCATGTCTTTGAAACAGGCTCTGTGACTGCTGTGAGGTATAGGGATGAAGTCTTGGATCCAAGATAAAAAAAAATGTATTTTAATATTGTATAGATTATATTATTATTATAGTATAAAACTAATCTCTATTTTTTTCTCAGTACACAGTGTTCTTAGTTCACATTAGTGTTCTATATTTATAAAAAATTGTCATTTCTAATTGCACTAAAACCTTTCCAGATTTTTATTTCGTCAATTATTCGCAACTTCAGAGGTCAATTGTTTACATTTTCCAATAACATTTAGAAGCTTAGAAGATCTTTAATTATTTTCTAATGTTAAGAAATGATGGATATTACACCGGGTGTCCGAAAAGTAGGACTACACTTTCAAATATTATATAGGCATAATTATAAAAATCAAATAAAAAATATTCAATTAAACATTAAAGTTTTTTTTACAATGCTTTATTACACGATTTCACGATTTTAATACCCGCAGTCTGTGCGAGATCTCTATTCACGTTCTGTGAAACATTACCGAATCAACACTCAAACTGATTACTGTAATCCGACATTTCATTCAGTTAGTGTCACTAACTGAAGATTGGTAAACAATGTATTTCATGTATCCCTGCAACAAGTCCAAATATGTTATGTCTAGAGATCTGGAGGTGCTTTCTCTCTTGCCATCCATCTCGTGGGGAACTTTTTCTCAGTTCCTCATTTACGCTGCACACGTGTTATAGATTTAAATTCCTTAAACCATGCTACAGCTTATGCTTATTCTTGTGGTGAAGCCTTTTGAAACGAGAATGTTTCAAAACATGGACGTTGCATCATCTAATTTGCATTTCATAAAACAGAAGCTTTAATCTTTTCTTTATAGAACACAAAAAGACCGCAAGTGAAAATCTTTTTTTTTAAATTCATTTTTGAAAGTGTAGGAATACTTTTTGTACTTTTTACTTTTATACATTCTTATTACTTTCTCAGATGCTGAAAATGTGTTATTTTATTCTATTCATAAAAGAAAAAGTGTTTTTCTTCTCCCCCCCCCTTAATTTACAGGAACCCAACAGAACTTTAACTCTTGGAGTACACTTCGTGGAATACATTGCTCGGGACCTTGCCGGAAATACTGCTCAATGTCACTTCCGGATCAATATCACCAGTAAGTAAATTTTAATGTCTCAGCGAGACTCTCTTATCTCATCCGGTTGAAAACACGCAACTGCGCTTCTCTGGGTGTGGCATAAATCTTTCCTGAAGACTATCTACCAATAAGTATTTGAACAGCCATGCAAATGACGATATCTCCAGTCAGGATCTACGTCACGCCTTCTGTACTTAAATATCGTGTAGGAAACAACATCGGTATTAGTCGCATATCGTAGAAATGGCTGATTCTTAAGAGACGTGTCTAGAGAGTTAAACATTGCAGAATCGACAGTGGATTTTGTGATTAAAAAGTGGAAGGTGAGTGGGGATTGCTGGAACGGGTTTCGACACGACAAACACACGAAGATAGAGACCAACAAAAGCTTGCCAATGAAATTCGGACAATACCCCCCCCCCCGCAATTGATGCCCCACTTACTGCAGGAGACCCAACAGTCATCCGAGACTGTTTTTCGATAAATATCCGCAAGATCCACAAATCCGCATTTTCTTCGTTTCTATGATCGGTTTCCAAAATAAACCGTAACTTTGCCGGATAATGCCGGTCGGCTGTATTTTAGACACACCGAGGCAGGGGCTTACCTTAAATGCTTTGGAGAGCTAAAACTTGGTCCCTGACATATTTCAAAACACATAATCCAAATCCGATTTTCAATCTGAGTAAATATTGTAACTTTGTCGGATAATTTAGGACGACTGTCTGCTACGCAAACCGTGGTCCTTAAAGTTTTGGGGCGGGAAAAGTGGGCTTCTGGCGTATTTTGGGGACAGTGAAGGAGATTCTGAAATTCCAGTAACTTTTCCCGATAATGCCGGGCGATCCCAATGTCCCCATTCAGGGACTGGCTCATGATCTCACCGAAAGTAATCTCCGATTGCGTCCAGGTGCTGGATACGAAAATCTGAAATTACCGGACATTGTCGGAATTAGGTTTCAAGGCATTGCATTCGAGTCCCACGTCTGGATTCCCTCTAGCGAATCAACTTGCGCACGCTGAATCATCAAAAGTCAGTCATGTGTGCGTTTCGGGGTGTGGAAGGAAAATCTGATATCAAATTGTAGGAGTTCCAATAACTTTGCTGGATAATGCCGGAGGACTGTAATATTTGCGGGCAGCAGCACCAGCCTAACTTGCTGACGTAGGGACGCAAAAAGGGGTCCCTAAACGTATTTTGAGAATATTCTCAATCTAATTCAATCCCATAACTACGTAAATAAGGCCAGACGAATGTATTTTAAGGCAGAGACTTGCCTTAAAATTCTTGGGGTGTGAAAATTGCTTTACTGGTTTTTTTCTGGGTGAAGAACAAGAATCTGAAATCGGATTTCAGAAACTCCCGTAACTTCGCTGGACAATGCGGGACGACCGTAATGTCCCTCTACAGCAGGGGTGGGCAAACTTTTCCAGGATACGGTCTACTTCTAATTTTTTCAAGGTGTTGCGGTCCACCCAGTGTTAGTGGTGCACACAAGGGCGGGAGAGGGGTCCACGGGTCCGGACCCTCCCCCATAGCCCTTCATTTTTTCCCCGAATGATAATAATCTCATGTATATAGTATGTAAAATACAATTAAGTATTTGCTATTAGTAATATTTTATTAATTAATGTTAATTATTTATTCAGTAATTTATTTTTTAAAGTTTTTTGCTCCCGACAATCAACAAAATGAAGGAAAAAAAAATTTGGCTGCCTATGGGGGTGTGATAGGAGAATGGTGGACCTTCGACCTAATCTCCCCTTGAAAAATTCTTGCATGCGTCACTGCGCAATGTCGTAGGTGTAGTGAGGTAGGGAAAATATTTTGTTATAACTTAATAAAAAATACGGAATATGTACTTACACCTACAGAACTAAAATAAAAAAAACAGCACTTTTAAAACCGCGTTTAAAGCAAAACGCAAGATACAAACTTAATAATAATAAAATAATAGCCTCAAATATAATTATATCAAATGATGCATTTGTTGTGAAACAATTCAAAATACATTAAAAAATAAAACATTTTCATTTAAAGTTATAGTCAGTACAAGACTTAGTCTGTGTACTGTCTGCCAATCTTGTGTTTTCCATATATAATTACTAACTGGTAAAAGTTTTAGGTGCAGTTATCCCAAAAGGTCTTGGCGGTCCACCGGTCGATCGCGATCGACGTAATTTTCACCCCGGCTCTACAGGGTCTGAACTTGCAGGCGTAGGTGCTTTGAAAGAGGGAACCAGGTGTGTCTAGGGTGGGGAACGAGAATCTGGATTCGGATTTCAAAAGCGCTCATAACTTTTCTGGATATTGCCAGAATGATGTCAAATTGTTTTACCTTCGAGTCCTTCCATATTTTCATTATCTATAGCAACTAAACTTGCGTCGCCCATCCGGTATAGTGGTTAGCGACGCTGGCTGCTGTATCGCAGGGCCTGGGTTCGAATCCCGAAGACATGGATGTTTGTAAATGTATAGTGCCTTCGCGGCATGGGAGTACTCTTTAAATAGCCGTCGAGCCACAAGTTCTCTCGTGTGGTTGGTGGAAGAGGAAGAGAGGTGGGAAACCCCTGACCACTCACAGGGTGTTCTCCCTCAAAATTGGGGTGGAACCGAGCCAAAACGTACTGTCACCTGCATGGTGCTCAAAGCTACCATGGTGCTCAAAGCTAGGAAATTGCGTTGGCAATTGCATATTCAGGCATTGTTGTCCCTTTTCTGGATGGTGGACAAACTACACATTCAAGCTGCCATTAGGTATTCACAAGAAACCACAGATGAAATGTGTACCATTGAAGAAAAACGGATTAGCTACAGCATTGCAAAGGAGTTCAATCATAATCAAGGATAAGTGTATCATGGCCCATAAACATTCACTCAAAGCATTACATAGATATTTGCTATATTTAAGCAGCAACGGAAATTTATTCGATGATGCTGTCCTTTTACTGTCTGGTGATTTCCGACAGACATTGTCAGTCATTCCTCGCATTACTTTTGCTCACAAGATTAACACAGGCGAGACGTCAAGACACTTCGACTGACCATAAACACGCGAGTACAATTGCGAGTTCATCAATCGGAGCAAATATTTTCTAACCAACTTCTGCATATTGGAAACAGTGAAGTAGAACTGCATCCCAATACATATAGCAGGAAATAGTCAGAAAAGTTCTGTACTGTAAGTTCAGACAAAAAGGAACTGATTGAGTGTCTTCTCGGATATACTGTATAATTATTTAGATAATTATTAGCTCTGTAATCTTTGCAAGATGGGTAGTTGTTTCAATGCGCAATCAATATAAACTATTACAAACCACATAAGTATATAAGAAATAACCATAAACAGAAATTAAACACAGGTGTATAAATTTAATACCGTGGTTAGTCTTTAGTATCGCCCACTGACGTATGCGGGGGAAAATCTGATTGGAGGGCTACAATCCATCTCATGTTGATATCACGACACAGAATGTTGTCGACCCCAAAGTAAGTAAAGCTTAGAACTAAATCATCGCCTGAATATCAGTACACTTCAACGATACATCTTGCACACTTCCATCCGCATAGCATGACCATTCGTTCTGTTCCAAAACTACATCTTTTTAGTTTAAAATTAAGGAAAAGGACAAAATACGTTAAATGAAGAACAACTGAAAGATATAGCAATTTGACTGAATCCGTGATGCCAAACTGAAAAAGGAAATTTTGAAAAAACATTTTTTATGACGATTTGATCAAAAAGCATTTGCAGTTCCATCGCAAAGAATTAAAAAATGAATAAATATATCTATTTATAAATATATTTATAATAAAATATGCAACGATCACCAAAAGACCGCTCAAAACATTCATTTTTCACGACAGACTTGGCATGTCTTATGACGTCCTTTCTTCATTTAGCTTGAAAATCGCTTAAGAATTGAATTTTAAAAAAACCTAAAGCGAATTTCGAAAAAGAACCTCTTAGAGGTTAATACAACAGCATAATGACCTACAGGTTTTACGTGCAAAGTTTCATACTTCTGGGTTGCTTAGCTTGGCCTAAACTGCTAAAACACACGAACTCTTTCTTTTAGTAGTATAGAATAATATCTTTGCGGTTGTGCATTCGAGTTTTTAAAAATATTTGGAGAACAAATTCCGGATTTAACAATAATTAAACATTTTTAATAATCAAACCTATCGCAATAATTAATAAGAATTTATTTAATTAAATTCCCATTTTTTTAAAATTTAACAATATATAAAAAATGGTATTTTGAATGTTGGGCTCGTATTTTTCTCATGCCTAAATATGATATAAATGATTTTAAAACGTTCTCTTGAAGAAGTTTTGATCAAGTAATTTTCTTAGTAACTTTGTTCAAAGATACTTCAGAATTCTCTTTCAGTGATTAGGACAATCAGTGAAAATAACTTATTGCTAGGAAAGATGATACTAATAGTAAAGCCAAATCAATTAATAAATCTCTCTCTATATATATATTCAAACTTACACTTCCCTTAGGTGTAGATGACTGCAGGGACCTTGAGGACCCGGAAAATGGAGAGGCCAACTGCATGGACTGGCAAAATGGCAAGATCTGCCAACCCTCGTGTCACCTCAACTACACCAGATTGGAGGAAGAACCAGAGTACTTTGCGTGCGACGATTCCGGAGAGTGGATTCCTTCCAATTTCATTTCTCCATGTTTCCGTACGTAATACATGATTCGCACCAGCTTTGGAGTATTTCAATTTTAAGTAACATGAAATTCTTGTGATTCTGAAATCAGGTTAATCAAAATCATCTCCCGAAGCATACATAAAACATTCCAAATGATCCCTGTTTGGAAATAATGTCTTCCAAAAACTACTCTATGAAATAGGTAGTGTTACGGTAGTCATGAGTTCAGACCCCAGTGTTACAAAAAATCTGCCATGTAGAGGGACATTAACTTTGTTAAAATTCAAACACTTAACGTTGGCACGATGTGGCAGTTTCGATAAGAGTTCCAGCTGAAACTACATCCTCATCACTTGAGCGCATTTAAAAAATTACATGTTCCATCGTCAATAGCCCTCTGTTGCTTTTAGGGGCGACGTAAGCAAAGCAAAGTTTCCTTTTCTTTGAGGAAAATGCTCTCTCTCTCTCTCTCTGGTACTATATATATAACTAGACTTGTTAGACAGTTGAATGTACATGTTATCAAACTCGCACTTTATTACACCTTTGTACTTCCCAAGGACGAACAAGGTAGAAAGTTCGAGGACCTGGAATAAATATTTATCTACAGTTCCAGCCTAGCGGCAGCTAGGCTTCTACTTCAGTGACAATGTGTACCTATTAAAGGAGTAAAAGAAGAAGTGAAAAGATGAACGATTCGCCTAAGCTAAAAATCAGCTTCGGCGGTCAGGTGGTGGTGGTGGGGAGGTGGAACTTCGTTTCGGGAGGAAACGTGAAACTGCTTTTTCGAATCGATCTTCTTTCCGAAAGGGGGGTTTTCGTTTCGTTTTAACAGCAAGGGGAGGGGGGTGGAATTCTTAGAAGTCAGGTAGTAAGTTCGTTGCGCTATGAGGGAAACTGTACAATAGATGGGGCTGAGTTCATGAAGTTGGATTGGGAATTAATCGTCGGGTTGTCGTGCTGATGTATTGCAGAATGGAAAATTTGTGGAAAGATTCGCTATTAGGGTGTGGGATGGGTTCAACACAAAAGTTCTTCGTGGAGAACAGATCTTGGATTGAACCTGGGAGCTCTGGCTATAACTCGAAGGCTTTATTTTGGAGTCGTTGAATATCATTTAATTTGGTGTTGCTCGCAGATCCCAAATGGGGCAGGCATACGTTAAGATGGGGCGAAGGTAGGTTTTTAAATAAATATCCGGTTTTGTAAGGAGAGTTTGGATTTCCTTCCAATCAGTTCTATTGTGTAGTGGTGCTTGATCCAATATTTCTTTATGATTTCCTCGAAGTGGAGTGATAAGTTAATTTATCGTTTAAGATGAGGCCAAGGTATTTAGTTTCGTAAGACCAGGTTATTGCTTCGTCAAAGAGTTGGAGGGATGGAGGCATGCGTAAAACTTCTGTGCTTTCTGAATACAATAGCGTTGGATTTGTCTGTATTAATGGCGATCATCCATTTTGTCAGCCAGGCTTCCAGGAGTGTCAGGTAGGTTTGGATTAAGAGAGCTGCTTGATTGGATGTAGAGGCGGTACTTAATATTGCGGCGTCATCAGCATAGAGACAGACAGTTACTGTTGGAGAGGTTGGGAAATCGCTGGTAAAAATATTATATAATGCTGGAGACATGATGGACCCTTGAGGCGTTCCTGCAGTGGTGTGGCGGTCACTTGAGATGGTGCTATTAATTTAACGTTTAAAAGTTCTATTTTTCAGATAATGATGAATAATTTTGATGGATATTTAGGGAAATTAAATCTAATGAGCTTATAAATTAGGCCATCATGCCACACTCGGTCAAAAGCCTTTTTCACGTCGAGGAAGACTCCAACGGTGTAGGATTTCGTGTTGAACCCATCTATGATCTGGTTAGTTACTCGAGAAGCTGGTGTTCCGTGGAGGTTTCCCGGCGAAGCCGTGCTGGAAATCTGGTATGATGTGGTGCCCTATCACAGTGATCAGTGATGCGAGAGAGAATGATTTTTTCATAAATCTTGCCCAGGGAGCTGACAAGACTTAGTGGACGATAATTTTCAACGAATTTGGATTCTTTTCCGGATTTCGGTATGACCGTTACTTGAGCATGTTTCCAAGCTGTTGGGAAATAGTGTACTGGAGGCTTCTATTAAAAATTTTAGTAATGTGGGTATTGCATTGAGAGGGAGAGATTTTAATGCTATATTCTTAATGCCATCTTTTCCGGGAGCTTTTCTATTGGGAGTCTTCAGAATGATGTCCATCACTTCCTGTGGTGAGGTAAGTGGTGCGGTGTGGAGTCTGGCGTTATGAATTAAAAATTTTCGACTTGTCTTCAACATGCTCAATGAAGTCATCATCGTAAGGGTTCCGAATTTTCTTGGAAGGAGCTCTCCAAGTAGTCAGCAAACAAGTTAACTTTGTCCTCAGTACTGTAATGAAGGCCCATGGGGCCCACAATAGGAGGAATATGGAAGGTATTATTTTTATTAATATGGGCTTTTACAATTTTAAAGAGGGAGTCATCATCTGGGGAAGCATCAGCTAGGGTTTTGTCCATTTAGCATTATTAAAATTTTTAAGTTCTTTCTTAATATCTTTTTGGAGTTTATTAAGTTGGTTTTTAAGGGGGGGGGGGGTATTTAGTATTTTGCCAATCTTTTCGTAATTTATTTTTTAAGTTTAATTTTATCCCTGATGACTGAGGGGATTAGGGGCTTATTAATACTTTTGAAGGTGCTACTGTTATTGAATGCGTTTTTAAGGGTAGAATTAAAAATTAAGTATGGCGTCATCTATCTCGTTAATATTAGTAATTTTGGGATTGCCTGGAGAGTACTAGAAAGAATATTTTGAAATTTAAACCAATTGGG